>CAJHNH020008499.1:127500-130000 GCA_905116865.2 Candidula unifasciata
TAAAGGTCAAAAGATCCTAATGTGGCATTGGTGGAGACCATGCATCAGTGTGCCAACATTGCAGGGAATCACGTCCGAGGTGTGCAGGAGTGCGAGGGAATGAAAGAGTGGATTTTCTGGACACAGACACTCGTATTGGACAAGGCAGATCTTTTAAAGACCATAAATGAACGACTGCTGACAGAAGACTCGAGATTTGATGAAATAACAGGAGCAGGAATGTGGGAACGAGGAATTAAGGGTGGATCCGGCGGCGAGAAGAGACGGATGAGAGGAAGAGAACGACGTGTGTATAATCAGTGTACTATGGGAAAACTTAACATATCCACATAAAGGCATTAACTGCGGGAGACAGAGCACCTGTGGGTTTGTCCGGTGTGCTGTGATGTCGATTCTTAAATCAGTACTCAGGAAAAGAATGAACGAATTCACCGGTAGGCACGCATGTCATCTCTAAAGTCATCACACATGGGGAGGTCTACAAGGATTCCTGTATGGGGAGAAGCATGACTGCAAGGATCAGATGACTGTATGGGGAGAAGCATGACTGCAAGGATCAGATGACTGTATGCGGAGAAGCATGACTGCACGGATCAGATGACTGTATGCGGAGAAGCAAGACTGCAAGGATCAGATTCCTGCATGGGGAGAAGCATGACTGCAAGGATCAGATTCCTCCATGGGGAGAAGCATGACTGCAAGGATCAGATTACTGTATGGGGAGAAGCATGACAGCAAGGATCAGATTACTGTATGGGGAGAAGCATGACTGCAAGGATAAGATTACTGTATAGGGAGAAGCATGACTGCAAGGATCAGATTCCTGTATGGGGAGAAGCATGACAGCAAGGATCAGATTACTGCATGGGGAGAAGCATGACAACAAGGATCAGATTCCTCCATGGGGAGAAGCATGACAGCAAGGATCAGATTCCTGTATGGGGAGAAGCATGACAGCAAGCATCAGATTCCTCCATGGGGAGAAGCATGACAGCAAGCATCAGATTCCTGTATGGGGAGAAGCATGACAGCAAGCATCAGATTCCTCCATGGGGAGAAGCATGACTGCAAGGATCAGATTCCTCCATGGGGAGAAGCATGACTGCAAAGATTAGATTCCTGTATGGGGAGAAGCATGACTGCAAGGATCAGATTCCTGTATGGGGAGAAGCATGACTGCAAGCATCAGATTCCTGTATGGGGAGAAGCATGACTGCAAAGATTAGATTCCTGTATGGGGAGAAGCATGACTGCAAGCATCAGATTCCTGTATGGGGAGAAGCATGACTGCAAGGATCAGATTCCTCCATGGGGAGAAGCATGACTGCAAAGATTAGATTCCTGTATGGGGAGAAGCATGACTGCAAGGATCAGATTCCTGTATGGGGAGAAGCATGGACAGAGCAGATATCGTCAACGCTGTACGGACTGGGCTAGTGGATAATGACGAATCTCTGCCACTAACTCGATGGCATAAGATGGGAATAAAGCGCTGTGAAGCACGTGTATGACGTCTTTGACGCCGAGATAGAAGATATGATAACCAACATATTATAGGAACATTAGGGAGAAATACCTTGTAGTGGCTAATGCGTCGGAGGACTGAGCAGGCATGGAAATGCCTAATGTGCAGTGACGTCAACAGAGATAACATAACATAACACGCACTCCCGCATGCACACAAATGTTTGGAACTACAATAAAATCTATACATGAAGCTTTTCTACATTCACACACACGTCGATTTATTGTTCCACCCACACACACATTTCTGACATGCATACACTCGCTCTTTCAAATATTCACACAGACACAGACACACACATAAATATGTAGGACTCACATTCACTCGTTCATTCATACATCTAGACAGGAATGAAACAGGGGCCTGTCCTTCAAGGACCACGTGGTTGTGACAAGATGCCAAAAAGGCTCAAAGCTCTTGAGACTACAGTTGCAATGGACAGAGAATGTTTGTCAAACTATATCAGCACCTGATCCTTTCAGTGATTGATTGTTGACTAGGACTGCTCACTGTCTCAAAGGGTCAACTGGCTAATCGAGAGCCTACATACAACTCAGCTATGCGGGTCATTCTAGGATGTAGCATACCTCAGATTGGCTGCGCACAGACCACCCCTTGCCTCGGAGAACTGGATGAAGTTGAGGGTCTGCGGCTGATAAAAAGTCATGGATCGGAAGCGCACATTCGAGGGACACGATCAGACAGTTTTGCAACCTAGAGAACGTTTGGTTAGGCGACTAGAGGGTCAGAGTGCCAGTCAAACACAACCGATGACTCCTAATATCATCTATTCTATTCACACACTAGCTCATAAAATTATAGAAAGACATTCATTTAGAAATTCGCACAGCAACTAACCTACATATTCATGTGTGCACTCACTCACCCGTACAATCACACTCAAACATGTATAAATTTAACAGTTTGCGCACTCATACACGCACACACACACACACACACGCACACACACACACA
>CAJHNH020008499.1:132500-139089 GCA_905116865.2 Candidula unifasciata
GCTAGTGTCTTATATCTGCCTGCCTCAATGACCTACTTGTGTACTGCTCTTCTTGGGGGTTCTGTCCTTTTTTAAAAAAATGCTTTACCAACGCAGAAATATTTTACCCGCACATGCAGAGACGCACTCACACAAACACACACCAAACCCGCACATTTGTGTTGAATGCTTTTACACACACAAACAGACATTATCTCCTACAAATGAACACATAGACGTTCACCTCCCTCCCTCCCTCCCACCCCCACCCTCACACACACACACACACCAACACAAAAACCAGCGAAAAATGGGAAGGAAAATCAGAAATAGCCAACATGCAAGATGAACAATGTGTTTTATTATGTTCTGCTTACACAATGATACAGTGTGGTCGTTATTGTTGTCACCTTTCCGTTTTTCAGACGACAGTATTATATTAGGCTATAACGAGACATGAGACTAACAGCCCATGGCGACGGCGAGTGTGACTAGCAAGACACAGTTTATAACACAAAGTCCGGACAGTTTTATGGAGATCATTTGTTACTCATGCACGGTGATCACTCATGCATTGTTTACTCCAAAGGAAAGATAACAATAGTACGTTTGGCACAAAGCAGGCTGCAGAATCAGAAGAGTAGTGTTATATCTGTCCGCCTGTTGAGGCTTAACTCTAGACCGGCTGCCAGCCAAGGCTAAGGCTCTGGTTTGCCCTGCCATAACACAGTTTTTTGGTTGCATTTCCCCTTCCTATGAAAAGGCTAGTACGCTTCTTCAACATGCTCATCCGCCCGAAACCGTCGGCACAATGTTGAAAATAAGGTGTGGTTTACACCGGCCAATATTCGGCGTAACAGAAGACAGGAAGTACCAGGTACTGTTGTACGGTAGCTCCGCCATCAAACAATAGATGAACGCTTACAGAAAAGACAGCAAGGACATCACTGGGGAGACTGTTGGCAACATTCTTTGTGGAGAAGGCAGACAATAGTTGTATCACTGATGTGATGTCTGGTGCTGTGAAGATCATGACTTTGTGGCCAGATGGTCCAGCTGTTTGTCTGGTGCTGTCAAGATCATGACTCTGTGGCCAGATGATCCAGCTGTTTGTCTGGTTCTGTCAAGATCATGACTCTGTGGCCAGATGATCCAGCTGTTTCTCTGGCACTATCAAGATCATGACTCTGTGGTCAGATGGTACAGGCTGTTTGTCTGGCACTATCAAGATCATGACTCTGTGGCCAGATGGTAGAGGCTGTTTGTCTGGCGCTGTGAAGTTGGCGGGTTGTTTTCAGTTGGCTGCATGGCTGAATTCCTGAGTGCAGCTTTAACTGACTTCCCTGGAGATCGCTAGCTATCCGGCCACATATACTTTTCTACGCAAAGTGTTTTATATTGTGCCCACCTTCGTGCTGATCGGCCCCCACCTTAATTTCTACTACCATGCCTTATGCTACTTTTCTCCAATACGCCGTGGTGCTTAATTCTGACAAATTATTTGATGTTTAGATTATTGTTTAACTTATAAACCTAGGTTAATTATTAAGTACACACTTCAGCGTGATGATAGTTGCATATTAAACACTGTACAGTATGGAAATGTCTCCCAGCTGTGGCATGCGATAGACAGCCTGGATAACTTGTATTTGTTTATTGCCCAACTGCATCCCCTAGACATACGGGACTAGCAGGCTGGCGACTGGGGGGCATTTAGTGAAGTCGGATTACTGGTGTAAACACACTGAATACTGAACTAATGGGGGGGGGGAGGGGGGGGGGGACTTAGTATGATCGGACAGCTAGTGTAAACACACTGAATACTGGACTAATGGGGGGGGGGGGGGGGACTTAGGACTTAGTATGATCAGACAGCTGGTGTAAACACACTGAATACTGGACTAATGGGGGGGGGGGGCTTAGTATGATCGGACAGCTGTGTAAACACACTGAATACTGGACTAATGGGGGGGGGGGGACTTAGTATGATCGGACAGCTAGTGTAAACACACTGAATACTGGACTAATGGGGGGGGGGACTTAGTATGATCAGACAGCTAGTGTAAACACACTGAATACTGGACTAATGGGGGGGGGGGGGACTTAGTATGATCGGACAGCTAGTGTAAACACACTGAATACTGGACTAATGGGGGGGGGGGGGGGGGACTTAGTATGATCGGACAGCTAGTGTAAACACACTGAATACTGGACTAATGGAGGGGGGGGGGCTTAGTATGATCGGACAGCTAGTGTAAACACACTGAATACTGGACTAATGGGGGGGGGGGCTTAGTATGATCAGACAGCTGGTGTAAACACACTGAATACTGGACTAATGGGGGGGGGGGGGGGGACTTAGTATGATCAGACAGCTGGTGTAAACACACTGAATACTGGACTAATGGGGGGGGGGGGGAACTTAGTATGATCAGACAGCTGGTGTAAACACACTGAATACTGAACTAATGGGGGGGGGGGGGGGACTTAGTATGATCAGACAGCTGGTGTAAACACACTGAATACTGGACTAATGGGGGGGGGGGGGGCTTAGTATGATCGGACAGCTAGTGTAAAACACACTGAATACTGGACTAATGGGTGGGGGGGGGACTTAGTATGATCGGACAGCTAGTGTAAACACACTGAATACTGGACTAATGGGGGGGGGGGGACTTAGTATGATCAGACAGCTGGTGTAAACACACTGAATACTGGACTAATGGGGGGGGGGACTTAGTATGATCAGACAGCTGGTGTAAACACACTGAATACTGGACTAATGGGGGGGGGGGACTTAGTATGATCGGACAGCTAGTGTAAACACACTGAATACTGGACTAATGGGGGGGGGGGACTTAGTATGATCAGACAGCTGGTGTAAACACACTGAATACTGGACTAATGGGGGGGGGGGGGCTTAGTATGATCGGACAGCTGGTGTAAACACACTGAATACTGGACTAATGGGGGGGGGGGGACTAATATAGTCCGATTACTGGTGTAAACACACTGAATACTGAACTAATGGGGGGGGGGGAACTTAGTATGATCAGACAGCTGGTGTAAACACACTGAATACTGAACTAATGGGGGGTGGGGGAGGGGCTTAGTATGATCGGACAGCTGGTGTAAACACACTGGATCCTGAACTAATGGGGGGGGGGGGCACCTAGTATAGTCCGACTGCTGGTGTAAATACACTGGATCGGATCCTGAGACACGTACCAACGTACAGTAAATAAGTAAAGATCCCTTTTCACGCTTTTAGGCGCATCGGGCATATGGAGAGAGCTCCATATTTTGACAGACCAATAGGCACTAGGTGGGTAATGTGGTCAGCATTACGCCGGCCGTATTTACTTCCCCAGGACATACAGCCTGGTACCCAGTTTAGGCTGGGTCGACCTACGACGCTCATACCATGATAAGAAATCACGCAGCCAGCAGTGGGTTTCGATGGCGGTATGTTGGAATTACGAGTCAGACTCGCAACGCCTGAGCCACAGACGCCGATACGTAGAGCAAATACAATGGTCAGATCCTTCAGAGACAGAGGGAGAGACAGACACAGACATAGAGAAAGACAGAAAGACATAAGAGACAGAAAAAGAGAAAGGGGCAATGAGACATAGGGAGATGAATATAGACTGAGAGAGACAAGGAGACAGACAGACAGACAGACAGACAGACAGACAGACAGACAGACAGACAGACAGACAGACAGACAGACAGACAGACAGACAGACAGACAGACAGACAGACAGACAGACAGACAGACAGACAGACAGACAGACAGACAGACAGACAGACAGACAGACAGACAGACAGACAGACAGACAGACAGGCAGGCAGGCAGGCAGACAGACAGACAGACAGACAAAGACAGACAAAGACAGACAGACAGACAGACAGACACAGAGAAAGACAGACAGAAAACTATTGACGGATTTAGGGAACGTTGTCACTATATCGCTGTTAACAACGAGACACCAGAGACTAAAGACTTACATACAGGCATGAGAGGCACACCAGAGACTAAAGACTTACATACAGGCATGAGAGGCACACCAGAGGCTAAAGACTTACATACAGGCATGAGATGCACACCAGAGGTAAGAGAAGTCTTGTCAGCCAGTACAGAACTGCACCACTAACCGCAAGACGCTGACGCACACGCTGAGAGAGCAATCTGAGCACCTACAGACGTGTCCGGAGTACCGCGAGAATAACAGAACACAAAACTCCCTAACTCAAATACACAGGTGAGACAGGTAGGTTGTCTAATGGCACTGTGGAAACAACAGAAACATTTTCTTGCCCTTGATGATTCTATTAGGCAGCTTTAGGTTTGGAGTTTGCCATTGCCACTGGACGTTCCATACCATCAGCGCCAAGTGGTCTGCGGCCTATGAAAGGCGGCTGAACTGAACTGTATTTGAGATTACGAAGCGGGTTTGCAACACCTAAGGAACAGATGCATCCAGTTACAAGTTATGCCATGAAACGACCATACATATCAACACAATGTACAATAGTCATCGATTTACGTTCTACTTATATTGATCACACCTCATTTTTATATTATACTTGACAAAGATTTATATTCAACTTATAAAGGTCACCGATTGACATTCAGCGTATATTCTATAATGGTTACAGACTTATTCAGCCTATATAGTATATCGGTCACCGATTTATGTCCACTCTATAAATTATATAAAACATTGGTTTACATTCAGCTTGCTTATCAAATCGAAGGCCGATTTACGTTTAACCAATGTAGCACACTGATCTATATTCAGCAATGTAGCAGTCATGTAAATCAGTAGTGGTTACAGGCAGCATAGCGTAGTCGTTGTGGGGGGGGGGGGGGGTGGCTCTATTGTGATTTTTCGTTGGATGTCCTCCCAATCTTTTTAACTTCATTCTCCAGCTCTCTTCTCCGTGTGTTATTTTACCTTCCTTTATTCCTATGTCTCTGTAGGTTCAAATGCAAAGACATTCTAGTTATGCTGCTTTCCAGTTTTCTCAAAGTGTGTCCTATCCAAAGCCACCGTCTTTTCCTCACCTCCTGGTCCACTGGAGATTACTTAGTTCTCTCCCAAAGCTCTACATTATTTATTCTATCATACCATTTAATGCCCACAATCCTCGCAGGCACCAGTTAATGAATGTCTGTAATTTATTAGTAATTGCCTTAGTTGTTCTCCATGTTTCCGACCCATACAAAAGTACTGAATTGTCATTGTGACAATACGCTCGGTGACTTCAGAAGGTCTTTCCTTAACCTACTTTTATTTCTTTGTATTTTGAAAGTATACAGGAAAATAGGGATTTGGAGACATTCTTTATTTTAAGTAGGCGAAATGAACAAGCATTTAATTCTCCTGGGATGTTGGCGATATCACACACTAAAACTTTTTCCCAGTGTTAAGGTACAGAGATAAGACTGACCAAGCAGACTTACTGACTGGAGATTTGCACACCATCTGTTGGTGTCAGATATTTTATCTCTTAGCCAGACTTTTAGGAGCAGCTAACTCCGGCTAATTGTGTTTAATTCCCCCTGAGGTTACCTAACTCGACGGCAGGTCCGACGGTCACTATTGACACAGTGAGCGGAAAGTGTTGGCAGAAGAATTGACACCGTCTGATTTTATTGTGAAGTAGACTGGAGGTGTGACTAGGCCTATTAGCTGGGACCAGCTTAATTGAACAGGGAGATCCTAGCGTGGGAATTCAAAACTTGTTGTACAGTCACTGACTGACAGGAATATACCACCCACAGGGGAGGAGCTGTGATATCCCGTAATGAGAATGATTTTAGGCGTAATGTAGGAGGAGCTTGATAAAAGTTATAAAGGGGTGAACTATAGGTCTGGTAAATGAGATCCTGTCGAGCACATGCCATCTGTTGGGCTTAACCTAAGCTTGAGACAGAACTTTTGGCATCGTGGTTTCATTTTCCAGGTAAGATCGACATTAGGTTCATATCTATATTTTATGATAGAGATCTGTCTTTTTGCTCAAGTGTGTCTTCATCACTTTGTAGTACTCCTAGGCGGACATTTCTTCATTCTCGTAGGGCACTGTCACATTGCTTTATTTCCTATTTGATAGTGTCATGAATGTTTTTTCGTGCACATGTGTTTCAATGTTGTAAAACCTAAATGTTGTTGTTGCATTGAAATTTAATGAACTATCATGTTTTTTAAACCACAAGCGTGAAGATAACTTTGCAATCTTTTCACGTGTGGTTAATGTGAATCTGTATTACATACAGCTAACACAATGAAATGTGTTTAACTCTCTCAGTAGGAGGCTAATGCGGAGATTGATCCCGGAGAGTAAATCCACAAGATTTGTTATTTTGATTCGCCCCAGAAACTATTAAAAAAACAGCTTTTGTTAGTTTAATATAATGGGCCCAGTGTACATCTAAGGGAGATCTACAAATATGCGCTTGTTTTTTATCACAGTTCCCCATTGGCAGAGACTATAGGATCCATATTTTCCGAATCGAGTGTAAGACCTGCAGAAAGCAGTGAGGACACAAATGAAAAAATAGGAGGGCTCAAACCCAGAAAGTTGAGACTAAAAATTTTGT
>CAJHNH020008499.1:144353-161853 GCA_905116865.2 Candidula unifasciata
CCAAAGTTATCTTCACGCTTGTGGTTTAAAAAACATGATAGTTCATTAAATTTCAATGGCAACAACAACATTTAGGTTTTACAACATTGAAACACATGTGCACGAAAAACATTCATGACACTATCAAATAGGAAATAAAGCAATGTGACAGTGCCCTACGAGAATGAAGAAATGTCCGCCTAGGAGTACTACAAAGTGATGAAGACACACTTGAGCAAAAAGACAGATCTCTATCATAAAATATAGATATGAACCTAATGTCGATCTTACCTGGAAAAATGAAACCACGATGCCAAAAGTTCTGTCTCAAGCTTAGGTTAAGCCCAACAGATGGCATGTGCTCGACAGGATCTCATTTACCAGACCTATAGTTCACCCCTTTATAACTTTTATCAAGCTCCTCCTACATTACGCCTAAAATCATTCTCATTACGGGATATCACAGCTCCTCCCCTGTGGGTGTATATTCCCTGTCAGTCAGTGACTGTACAACAAGTTTGAATTCCCACGCTAGGATCTCCTGGTTCAATTAAGCTGGTCCCAGCTAATAGGCCTAGTCACACCTCCAGTCTACTTCACAATAAAATCAGACGGTGTCAATTCTTCTGCCAACACTTTCCGCTCACTGTGTCAATAGTGACCGTCGGACCTGCCGTCGAGTTAGGTAACCTCAGGGGGAATTAAACACAATTAGCCGGAGTTAGCTGCTCCTAAAAGTCTGGCTAAGAGATAAAATATCTGACACCAACAGATGGTGTGCAAATCTCCAGTCAGTAAGTCTGCTTGGTCAGTCTTATCTCTGTACCTTAACACTGGGAAAAAGTTTTAGTGTGTGATATCGCCAACATCCCAGGAGAATTAAATGCTTGTTCATTTCGCCTACTTAAAATAAAGAATGTCTCCAAATCCCTATTTTCCTGTATACTTTCAAAATACAAAGAAATAAAAGTAGGTTAAGGAAAGACCTTCTGAAGTCACCGAGCGTATTGTCACACATTTCTACTAGCCTAAACAAGTTCATTTTATTTTAATTTCGATTTATTAAATAAATCTTTTTGATGTTGTTACACAGAGTTAAGTAAATTGTGTACTTAGGTTCAAGTGTCTTTGTGCATATTAGTTTACTTCAGCTAACAAATATTTAAATCACTTGATGGGGGCTTTTAAGGAATGCCAGGAGAGGAGAATAGTCGAAGGGGTTAACTGTGTATCGAGATAATATCACAGTGGGTGTATCCTGATATCTATCTATCCCTTCTCCTACTCCTGTGGATACAAGTACAGCAACTTTCATTTCATGGAACGAGCCACTCGCTGTTTTCTTGGCTATCCAGGACTGTCTAGGATCAACATAGCTTAGATAATAGTCCAGTTTCTCACGTGGGTGGGCATTGTTAAGGTTCAAACCCACACCCTCACTATATCAGTGTATTTACCCACGTGGGCGCGCGACAGTCATTATAATTACAAATTTCTAGTTTGGTATTTCTTTTTATTTCTTTTGACCTCCACAAATTCCCTAGTGCCATGAAAGCTCCTTTTGCCCTCTTGTCCCTCTTGACCCTCTGTATTCTTATTTTAATATCTCTATTAGTTCCCTCATCTTTATCTACTTTACTGCCAAAATAGGTCTTGGAGTTGAGTGCCATTAAGAACATCTACACTACTATTTTCCTGATTTATTCTCATTATCTTTGTCTTTCCTTTATGGATTCTCAGACTTGTTGCTGTGATCTCGCTTCAAGTATATTTAATTTATTTTGCATCTGATTCCCTGAATGAGAGAGAAGAGAAATATCATCAGCTAACTCCAGATCATCAAGCTGTTTTGTAGGGGTCCACTGAATTCCATTCTTGGTGTTAGCAGTTACTGTTTTCACAATCCAGTCTATAGCCAGTACAAATACGAGAGGCGACACAAGACATCCCTTTCGCACACCTGTTTTGATTTGAAATGTATTTGTTAGCTTTCTTTCATGAAGAACTCCACATTTCATGTCTCTATAAGTTGCCTTTACAAAGTTAATAATTTTCTGTGGGTTTTCATAGTGCTATATCAATTTCCAGAGATTCCATATCAAATGCTGTCAAATGCTTTTTTCATAGTCTAACAATTTTAAGTTAAGTGGTGAGTTCAGTTCAATGTTTTGCTCTATTAGTAAACGTAATATGGTTATCTGGTCAATACTGGATCTGTTTAGCCGAAAACCTGCCTGTTCATCTCTTAGCTTTTTATCAGTAGGATCCTTTATTCTTTCCAAAATAAATATATTTAACATTTTTCCAGGAACTGACAGCAACCAGGAATTTTTGATTGATCCAGTTGGCTGACTTTATTTACCTACTAATTTTCTTGTGTTACTGTAAAGTTCTCTGAGGTTTCTTTTTGCTGCTGCTGTCTCCGCTTCTTGTGCTAGATCATGTAAATATGTCAGTGTATCTGAAATTATACGCCTCCTAACTTTCTTATTGGCTTCTGAGTATTTATCCTGAGCTCAAGCTTTAGCAGCTCTAGTTTTGCTTTTGTTTAAGTCTCCCTTTTTACTTTTCCTTTCTTCGATTAATTTAATGGTTTCTGGTGTTATCCACGCTTTATGTTTCCTTTCTTTCTTGCCAAGAACTTCTACACAAGATTCATTCCAGATGCCTTTGATCTGATCCCAGCAGACTTCTGTGCTGACATCTTCAGCTAATTGCTGCAACACCTGGTACTTATTAGAGACTGTAACTGAGAACTGTTCCTTAACTTCTTTATCCCTGAGAAAGCCTACATTATATTGGTTTCTATGATTATAAGATGTTATATATCTTTTTAGTTTCAACTTGATTTTACTTACCAACAGGAAATGGTCAGTAAATGCATCGGCGCCCCTGAAAGCGCTAACATCGTAAGGGATGATCTCAACGTTTTGTTAATACATAGGTGATCGATTTGATTGGTTGTGTTGTGGTCTGGTGATTCACGTGTTGCCGTGTGTATTCTTTTATGGGGAAAAATACTTCCACCAATAACATACTGGTTTCCTGCACAAAAACTGGTCAACTATTCTCCATTTTCATTCATTACTCGTAGACGTCTTCCCATAATCTCTTCAAAACCTCCGTTATCTGATCTTATCTTAGCATTCAGGTCACCCATAATTTTTTTAAATTATCCTTTCTTTCAAGATTTATAATATTTTGAAGCTGCATGTAAAATTCTTCCTTAAGAGATGCATGTTTATCGTTTGTTGGTGCGAACCACTGTATTACCGACGTGTTTATGTTCTGTTTCGCTGCTCTAAATATCGCTCTTATTATTCGACATTCATTCATGTATTTTGTTGGATATAGATCTACATTCGTGTGTGTATTTTGTTGGGTATAGATTTACATTTGTGAATGTATTATGTCAGATACAAATCTACATGAATTCATGTATTATGTTAAATATAGATCTACATTCATTCATGTATGATGTTGGATATACATTTTGTTTTGGAAATAGACCTGTAGTCAGTCATGTATTATGTTGGGTATAGATCAACATGAAAGATGAATAGATAAAAATCCTAAATTTCGACTATTCTAGATTTCCGCACATTTTTCACAGTCATTCGTTGTAGAAAACAGATGTGCAAACGGGGTTTTAAAAGGAGAGACAAAAAGCTATATTTCTGCATTCTTTGAAGTATGTATAATGTATGTATCTAAGTGCTTATGCCTATTAAATATGCATAAGCTTTGAAAGAGTGTATCTCGACTTACAGTTGATAAAAACTTCATTTTAGTTAAAGATTATCCCGTTTTATAAAGCCTGTACAATAAATATTTATGGCAAACGGCATTAAAGAACAGATCTGCCTTGCGATCTGAAGGGTGAGGGTTGCATTTCGTATTCAACCTTCTGGTTCGTGAGTTCAGTTTCCTGTGGTCACTGAGGTTATTTCTTAGATCCATAAATTCCCGCTCTGTGCAATGCTAGCACACAAGAGCAACTGTTCCGCGGACAGAGATCCAGCCGTACAGGATCAGACCTGACGAAATGAAGCCGATCATCTGGAATTTAAATACGAAACTTAATACCAGTTTCTACACACCGGAAGTCCTGTAGAGACTCGTGACCTGTTGATACAGGCCAGTGTTGCCACTTTGGATCTTTTATATCCAAATTTAGATCTTTTTCATTGCATTTAGATACTGTTTTTGACGTTTAGATCGTAAATATTTTTCTAGAAACTTTTCTTATGAAGTTTGATATTTTATAGCTTTTTTTTTTTCTTTCATTGTCAGTTTAATAATTACTGTGTAAAATATTTACTACAATACTTTTGTTTTGGTCTGGCACGTACATTGTGACAACTGCCATTACTTGAACTTTGAACTCTCACTGGGGTCAACGCACAAATATCTGGCAGCCCCGGTACTGATTAATAAAAACGCGCGTAAATCATACTAACTTTGTTTTAACCGTATCCTCACTGTGCTGACTATGCGTTTCTTTTTCATGTGATTTAAAAAAAAATAATTGCTCACCTTCTTATGTGTTTTCTCTTTGAAAAAAACTTTCAACACGCCAAAAGTTAAGTATGAGCAAAAAATTTAGAAAGAGTGGTTGCATGATGACAAAATTAAAAACCGGGGATATGACCAAAGCTTGTATGTACTGCAAGTGTGAAATTAAAGCGAAAATACAAAACTCAAAGAGTCATGCAGAGACTAAAAAAAGCATAAAACTGCAGTCCCATTTAAAGATATTACACCGCTGACGTCTGTTTTCAGAACTATACTGATAAATGAATCATCAAAAGTTGAAGTATCAGTCGCAATGCTTTTAATTTGTCACTGCGCAATTTCAAACTGTGACCATTTGATCGATTTGTAAAAAATCTTGGACTAGTTCAATTTGAAAAGTGTGGTATAGAAAGTATAGTTTAGGAACTGAAGGACCTTTTAATCAGAAAACAGTTAGGCTTGAAGAATACTATATGGAATGTACAGTGATGAAAAAAATGTGTCATTCATTCTCTTTTTAAAACCTTTCTAATGGAAGTGAAACTGTTCGAATCTAAACTTGTCGATAAAATTAAATTACTTGATGATCTCACCTTGCTATTTCACTCGGTAAAAGACTGGTGTTGTCAACTTCTAAAGCTGATTTGCTCACTTGCACTATAGAGAGCTATTTGGCTCCTAAGCCACACCTTGGATATTAAATCAAAAATTGATGATTTAAAAACAAAAGGGCTGTTAACAGAAAATGAAGAGAACAACTTAAGAAAACGCTGTCAAGATTTCCTTATCTCATTATTGAAGCATTTGAAGCAGAGATTTCCTGAAAATCTAGATGTTTTGAAAAATATTTCACTTTTTTGTGTGAGCAACATACTTCAGCCAATAAAGGACATACCTAAATATTGTAAAGTTATGAAATGTTTAGGGGCTACTGATAATAGTGTCGCGGAAGCAGATTATCAGTTAACCAAAATAAAGTTAGCTGAATGGACAAACAAAACAGAAACTAAGGCGTTTTGGAATGAAGTGAGACAATTTAAAGATGCCTCATCAAACAGTCCATTCTGTAAGCTCTTTAAAGTGCCATGTTACTACCCCACTCAAATGCTGACGTAGAAAGAGTTTTCAATGCTAGGAATTATATCAAATCTAACCTAAAAAAAAAAAAAAAAACAGGATGAAATTTGACCTCTTAAATGCTATCGTGCAGTTAAAATTCGGCCTAATGAGCTAGAGAAATAAGCCTACTATTCCACTTATAAAGAAATTTTAACAGCTAAAGCATACCAGGGTAATTTTGGATCTGAAGCTTCAACTTTATTTTTCAAGCTAAGTTTATCCTGTGGATCTTGTTAGGCAGACATCAGTGAAGGTGAGGACATGATTATGTAGGGTAAGTCATAACAAAAGCTATGTAATTTTTGACTTTTTCAATTTGGATGTTTTTCTAGATCTTTTCCATGCGGATTTAGATCTTTTTAGATATTTTTTGGAACCGTTTTGGATATTTTTTTGTCAAAGAAAAGTGGCAACACTGATACAGGCACCACATCTCTGGCAGTATCCTGAGTTTGCTAGGAAGATTTATGAAATGTGTGCACACCAGTGGAGTTTCTGATCGTCCCTCATTATCTGAACATCCACAGCTCTGACCCAAACACTGAGAAAGTCTTCAGTGACAACCCCCGAGTGGTGGTCTCTCGGCGAGACGGAAAGCTCCAAGATTCTTATCTCAGAAAAAGACTACAGCTGATCCACACAGCACTTTTTTCGGTACTTCTACTACAGCTGATCCACACAGCATCTTTTTTTCGGTACTTCCACTACAGCTGATCCACACAGCACCTTTTTTTTCGGTACTTCCACTACAGCTGATCCCCACAGCACCTTTCTTCGGTACTTCAACGACAGCTTATCCACACAGCAATTTTGTTGGTACTTCCACTACAGCTGATCCACACAGAACTTTTTTCGGTGCTTCCACTACAGCTGATCCACTAATTTCATCTATTGAGGAAGTTTGTAGCCAATTAGTAGATCATTTGTGTTAACATGTTATGAATATTTACAATGTGACTTTTAAACCAGCCTCTTTCGATTTTAGTAGTTCTTACTATCAAAGCGAAATCGTCAACTGAGTTACTGCCATAAAATCTTGCTCAGTACATCAGAACAGCCGACTCTCCTCGGAAATTTGTTGCATTCCTAGTATCGACGTTCTCAGCCCTCTAGGTATCAAAAAGCTGGATACATTTGATCAGTTTATACTTGTTTATATTTCTAGCCCGTTGTTAAAACGCTGTTTGTTTTATTTTTGTTTAGTTCCGTCACATAGCCCATAATTTTCATATTCTCTCCTTATACGTATTTCTGATTGCACGTTATCTTTGATTGTGTATACGCTCTCTTGTTTTGTTGGTTGAGCTTTCTCGTCATTGTTTGTGTTGTACACTTAGTATTCCATTAGACAAGCATTCATCTGTTAAAACAAGCCAAGCACGAGAAGACTGACTGTTTCACAAGTCTGGCTAAAATTGCTATAACTGAGAAGTGGGCGGAGTTGAGCATGATGGTGTGCAAAGACAAACAACTAGAATTGTTCTGGCACTTACATAGAAGTATGAATATGGCATCTAAAAGCAAGTAAGTTCCAGACTTTCAGAGTGGGGACCTCACTTGGCAGAGAACTGACAAACAAAAAGACACGGCTCTGATGGCTGACTACCTTGAGCAGAGTGACCAGCAAGATATAAGAAGGCTTCCAGAACACATGTTCCAGGTATTTGTATTGCCCCCGACATGGATGGAAACAATTGTGTACGTGTGGGCTATGTTAATTAGGGCCGGCAAAACAACAGTGCACCAGGCCCACATGGTGTCCGCTATGGAGATATTGCTCAGCTGTCTGATAAAGAAACTGGCCGTTATCTACAACAGCAGTATTGAAAGTTAGTCAATCGATGAAGAGTAGCTCCAGGGTTATCTACAACAGCAGTATTGAAAGTGAGTCAATTGATGAAGAGTAGCTCCAGGGTTATCTACAACAGCAGTATTGAAAGTTAGTCAATCGATGAAGAGTAGCTCCAGGGTTATCTAATAATTTTACTGGAGCCTGGTAAAGACTACACCACAATACAGGGCTACCGTGTAATCACAATGCAGAATATAATTGGCAAGCTGTTGGAAATGAAAGTTGCAAAGAAAATATGCCATCTTGAGCAGTTGGGCCTCCTTACACCACCGTGGGAGGATATCCCCCAAACAGAGAGGTCCTGGAGGAATGCAGCGATCTTTGCATGTGATGTTTATGAGGGATTCCACTCGGGGATGGAAACTTTTTCTACTATAATTAATATAGAGGATCTGTGAAACCAGGTTCTATTTGACTTTTTGATTAGTCTGCAGTTTGATCTGCCTTAGCCTGTTTCTCATTAACTGGATCTCATCTGTTGTGTTCGAGCGGAAGTTGGTGTTTAAATGCGGTAGTTTGGCATCTGAACCAATAACCATAAACTGCAGTCTGTCGAAAGGTTCACCTTTATCCCCGATATTTCTCAACACTTTCACTATGAGAATAACAGGCGAACAGATGATGGGACCAGGAGGGACACTATCGTACGCTAATGATATGTTTATTCACCCTGAAGGCAGAGACCGGGAGTAGGTTGCCAAGGGCCTTCAGACAGAACTTGATCGCATAAGAAGGTGGTGGGATTAAGCCGGAGCGGTCGTCAGTGTGTCAAAGTCAACAGTGACACAGGTTTTTGCTGAATAACCACATTATAAACACACTAACACCAACTGTGAGTCTGTGTTCGGAGATCACGGAGAGAACTGTTCAATGAAGTATTTAGGAGTGTGTTTTGATCACAATTTTGCTTTTTATGAGCATGTAAACCACGTGATAATGAAGGCAACGGGAGATTTGACGGCGCTTAGGATTATGGCTGCGAAAAACCGTGGGCAACTTTACTTTTTTTTCTTATACCTGGGTCTGATCCTTTCTGTAGCTGAGTATGCTCTGGCGATTCTGTTAGCCGTACACAGATACAGAGGCTGAATCGGATACAGGATGAGGCCATGTGCATCATACTTGGAGGCACACAAAAATACTGCATGCAGAGCGATGCGTTACCTCCGTGATCTTCCAACCAAGGAAGTGAGAACAGTGATCTGCCGAGCACGAGCGTATCGTCGTATCCGTGCTGATACACACCATCCACTGCACAGCGAGATTTGCAGGAATAAGGCTAGCAGGTTAAAAAGAGGAAAATCCTGGGTGGGTCAGGCTGAGGGCAGTATTCAACAACGAGAAGTCTGCCAATGGGGGTCATATCGGTATCAAAAACAGTGATGTGGCCAGAGACACAGCATTTTGCCCAAGCCTGATTTCTAAGTAATTCCACGGGCGTGCTTACGAAGACAAGACAGGATGGATTTGAAGTGAATGGTTGGAATAGCTAGAGAAATCTCGTCGGGAAGGAATTAGATAAATTTTTGTGCCAGGACACTCTGGGGTAAGTGGTAATGATCGAGCGGATTAACTTGCCGTCAGGACCACGGTAGGTACAAGAAAAAGCAATGGATCGGGCCGACATCTTCAATGCTCTCAAGGAGAAAGGAGAAGAAGATGATTCAGTTGACGACGTTGAATCGGCAACACTCAAAAAACGACAAAATCTTCAGGTCAAAAAAAGTATCACTAAATATGAACACTATAAGGTAGCCAAAGAAGACTAGTAAATTAACACAGAACTGGTGTTATCAGTCGCCACACGCTGAGGAATAAACTGAAGATGGGATCCGAACGGCTATAAACTTGTTCGATGTGCAATGAGTATAACATGTCAATTAACTAATTAACCATTTCGTCGACAACGAGTTTGGTCGAAACGTTGCATTGTATTTGTCAACGTCTTTTGCATTTCCTCCAATAAGCTTTCTAGTCCTAATGTGTGCTGCATTTAGCATTTGATCTCATTGTATTGATATTTACATAAATGAAACCAAATGACATAATGAGACCAACAGGAAGCCCTGGAGTTTTGCTCTAGTCTCATGCCAGTTTATACATTCATTGTAAAAAATATACCACAGAAAAGAGGACCGTCGTCTGATTTAATCAGCATCGTTAGTGACAAGTCTGGCGCCCGAACAGAAGATCAGCCAGGCGACAGTAGCATCATTAGCTGCTATAAGCTGGGGGATTTCTGTGGGGATGGTAAGACCAAGAGATGAGTCCGGATTACAGGGACTCTTCCGCGTCTGGATACGTTCTGATCTCCGTGGATTGCCGCACATTTGATACAAGATGGCTGCTCCGTGTGCACTGCGTCCTGCCAGCCGCCTTTACTTCACGAACATTTCCTGACCAAACCTTTAGGTGGGAGAGGGCGGGGGAGATGGGAGGGGTGGGAATGGGTGGGAGGGGAAAGGGGAGATATAAACAATTAGAAGAAAAAATTTTTCTTAATGTCGATTCGAACACCTAGTCACCTGATTGACAACAAAGTATATTAGACATGGTCAGCGCCACACACAGACAATATAGGTCCGGCTTTCAGACACCACCGCACCTCCTTGTTCCCGGTTTCCAAAACCCAAAACCTTTTTTTAGGATGGAGAAAGGGCTCAAGCCTAGTTAAACTGCACAACAATAATAATATACAATAAGGCAAGGCTTCAACCATGTGAACCCCGCCATCAACAATTATTGAAAGGGGTGGGGTGGGGGAGGGGGGCATGAGGGTAAGGTAATGATAATAATTATCATTATTAATATTATGATGTCCAGAGTTGCAAATGACTAATAAAATATTTGAAATTATATGAAACATATCAATAAATGCTTACAAACGGAACGTCTAGATATGGAGGGCGGCTAAATATTAACAGAGTTTCTACACAATTAAGGGGCCATTTAGGAACCTGTCTTATTAGTTTGTTTGTTTTTTTGTTTTTTTTTCAATACATTATTATTATTATTTATTATTATGCTGAGTGACAAATCAACATAATACTACACATGAAATAATATAAAATGTATCAACGAACTGAAATGATTCGTGGTTTGCACCGGCTTTAACACCTAGGGTTGACAACACAAACGCCGCTCAGCTCCTTTGTACATGCTGTCAGTTTATTCAGTGACATTTATTCCCCATGCTTCAACAATTATTCAGACATCTATGGCTCGCGACATACTCAAACACTAGTCATTCGCGCGACATAAAGACATCTTCAACTAAATGCAACCGTCATCCCTGACTTCTGTTGATCCACTGACCACGAGTCTAGCTCGGGCTTCCCCTCACTTACTCAACTAGCCACAAGTATCTCGTGCTGTCCCTTGTTGCACGGACTTTCTGCTTGCCACAATGTAATCGTGGCGACCATGCAAAGCAGGGTCATCACACGAATACATATAAAGAGAATTTATGTATGAAATGCATAAACAAATACTTATAAAGAGACTTTCTGTATGAAATGTAGAAACGAATACTTATAACGAGAATTTCTGTATGAAATGTATAAATGAATACTTATAAAGATAATTTCTGTATGAAATGTATAAATAATACTTATAAACAGAATTTCTGTATGAAATGTATAAACGAATACTTATAAAGAGAATTTATGTATGAAATGTATAAACGAGCTCCCAAGTTTGTCGCCTTATGGCCAGGAAGTCGGCAAGCCTCACATTGTAGAGGTTAGTTGCATATTCTTTACAGGAAGTTGCAGAACCAACCCCAGCAGCCCCTGGCTGTTGTGTGGTTTCTCTAGGCAAATTTACGTCCAGTAGTTTGCCATTGCTTTCTGGACGGGCGGCCCCCTGATACTATTGACCAAACCAACGCAAGGCGATTTGCCCGCAGCTGGGATCGAACCCGGCACCACGGCATTACGAAGCGTTCGCATCGACTTAGCCACAGAGCGGACTACATTAAAGAGACTCCTGTTAATTTCTTGGCGGCAAAGTGAGCAGACACAAACAAATCTATCAGACAGCATCTATCCACATTTATTTTCTAAATTTTCGCCTTGTCAGAAAAACAATTCCTAACAAAGAAGGAGCTTCAAGCAATAACTAATTCATGCGAACGCCATTATCATCAGTCAAACAAAAGACGTTAATTAGGCTCTTAACTGTTTCCAGCTTGGCAGTTCTTGTTGTTTCTGTTGCAAATTTCTGATTTAATTTGTCCAAACACAACAGGACGGACAACGTGACAGAGTTTGTTTATTTGGGCCAGTGGCTAGCTGTTTATTCTAGATCGTTTCTAATTAGTGAATCTTGGCAAGCCACAGCCAACCTGGCCTATTTGCGTGGTTCAGTGTCTCAGTGTAATTGATTTACATTCTATGTGTCCGACAGTCTTGTTGATGTTGTCGCTGTCCGTGTTGATCAAACCTCCACTGTCCCTATTGTTCACTTCTCCACCGTCCTTGTTGCTCAGTTCTGTATTCTCCTTGTTGATCCATTCTCTACTGTCCTTGTTGATCCATTCTCTACTGTCCTTGTTGATCCATTCTCTACTGTCTTTGGTGCTTGATTCTGTACTGTCCTTGTTGCTCAATTCTGTATTGTCCTTGTTGATCCATTCTCTACTGTCCTTGTTGATCCATTCTCTACTGTCTTTGGTGCTTGATTCTGTACTGTCCTTGTTGCTCAGTTCTGTATTGTCCTTGTTGATCCATTCTCTACTGTCCTTGTTGATCCATTCTCTACTGTCTTTGGTGCTTGATTCTGTACTGTCCTTGTTGCTCAATTCTGTATTGTCATTGTTGATCCATTCTCTACTGTCCTTGTTGATCCATTCTCTACTGTCTTTGGTGCTTGATTCTGAACTGTCCTTGTTGCTCAGTTCTGTATTGCCCTTGTTGATCCATTCTCTACTGTCCTTGTTGATCCATTCTCTACTGTCCTTGTTGATCCATTCTCTACTGTCTTTGGTGCTTGATTCTGTAATGTCCTTGTTGCTTAATTCTGTATTGTCCTTGTTGATCCATTCTCTACTGTCCTTGTTGATCCATTCTCTACTGTCTTTGGTGCTTGATTCGGTACTGTCCTTGTTGCTCAGTTCTGTATTGTCCTTGTTGATCCATTCTCTACTGTCCTTGTTGATCCATTCTCTACTGTCCTTGTTGATCCATTCTCTACTGTCCTTGTTGATCCATTCTCTACTGTCTTTGGTGATTAATTCTGTACTGTCATTGTTGCTCAATTCTGTATTGTCCTTGTTGATCCATTCTCTTCTGTCGTTGTTGATCCATTCTCTACTGTCGTTGTTGATCCATTCTCTTCTGTCGTTGTTGATCCATTCTCTTCTGTCGTTGTTGATCCATTCTCTTCTGTCGTTGTTGATCCATTCTCTTCTGTCGTTGATGATCCATTCTCTTCTGTCCTTGTTAATCCATTCTCTACTGTCTTTGTTGACTAATTATATACTGTCCTTGTTGCTCAATTCTGTATTGTTCCTGATCCATTCTCTACTGTCGTTGTTGATCCATTCTATACTGTCTTTGTTGATCAGTTCAGTACTGTCCTTGTAGATCAGTTCTCTACTTTTCATGTTGATCAATTCTCTACTGTCCTTGTTGCTTAGTTCCGTATTGTCCTAGTTGATCAATTCTCTACTGTCCTTGTTGCCAAGTTCTGTATTGTCCTAGTTGATCAGTTCTCCACTGTCCTTGTTGCTTAGTTCTGTACTGTCCTAGTTGATCAATTCTCCACTGTCCTTGTTGCTTAGTTTTCCAAGGATGTAATAGCCTAATCATGATGTTGTATATTTCACTTTATTCATATTTAGCTTGGATATGCCATGGATTCAATAATATTTGAACATGTACCACTGTGATATTTTAATTGTGATTTCTCTCATGGAATTACAAGGTAACAACATTCACTATTAACTGTACCAGTTTTCGACTGACGCTGTTCACCCAGGCGTGTAACTAGCATGCCGATTAATTAGACAAAAGACAGCCAAACCGGCAGTTGGTGGGTCCGTGGCTAGTGAAGCGGAACGCTGTGCTCAGTTCTAACAATGTCGTCCAGTCTACGACCATCTACACTAGCCAAACGAGGGCAACAAGGGAACAAAGATAAAACGGCAAACAAAGTAGCCAGCACTCCCCCTCACGTTGTCGATTGCCGTGCTGCTAGTTCAACACCTACCACGCCATGTCTCACTGACAAGCTGTGTAACCAGCCATTAAGCGAAAGAAAAGGGGTGGACACACCCGATTTTTCAAAAGACAGTGTCAATTCTTCGTGTTCACACAGGCCTACTACATGTGAGGAATTAATCCGAGCCTTAGAGGACAGGTTGAAAATCTTTATCTCATCAGAGATTGTTTCCAAATTGGAGAAGGACAAATTATTTCTTAAAAATGAAGTAAAGTTTTTGGTGGAACAAAATACTTCTTTGAAAACTCAAATAGACGAGTTAACGAAAAGTGCCACCTTAGATGAAGAAAATGTTCAATTTGACACTGAAGACGCCACAAAGGCGACTGTGAATAACGAAAACACTGCTAAGCCTGTTGAGAGGACTGCCTCTATTTATCCAATTGGGGTCAAAAAAAGCAACAGATTTGAGGCTCTTAGTTTAGAATATAAACCACAAACTCCCTCTGTGGAACATCAGTCGTCTAAGATGTCACAAAAAGATACAGACCAGCCTCGAGATGACAGTCGCCAGTGGCAGCACCAGCGCTCCAGACAGACCCGACTACAACGTGAATTAAACATTGACTCCAATGTGTCACATCTAATTATTGGTGATTCTCTGATGAAGGGAATCTACAGTGACAGGATGTCAACAGATAACGAGACAGTGTTAGTTCATCCACTACCTAGTGCAGATATAAATAGGGTGTCAGCGACATTGCGACGATATAATTCAAACCATAGCGTTAAAAGAATCACTGTCCATGTCAGCATCAATGACGTTATGAACAATCAACCAGTTAGCACGTCTCATTTGTCCACATTGTTAGACTCGATGCGTAACAAATTTCCAAAATCATCTGTGTTTTTATCTTCCATTTTACCACCATCTTATGGATCTCAAAGACCTGTGGCGGATGCAGGTAACTCAACATTACAGAAATTTTGTCTGGAACAAAACATCACATTTATTAACCATACGCCTTACTTTGCCTCATCGTCTGGCGCTCCTAAGAAAAAGTTGTACCGGGACCAAATACACAGTTCCAGATTAGGCAGTAGTATTTTGGCTAAAAATATCAAGTATCCGCAACGTACACAACAATCAGCGCCCGGCACTGAAGTACCTAAAATCTCGCCTGTGGCAAACATGCATAGAAGGCAGTGCACTGTCCCTATCTCAATGTCAAACTTGTCATCTCAAACTCACATTCCTCTGCATCGCAGCCCATGTTCCATTTCTCAGGCTGAAAATTACGATGTTATGTTTCCTTCACTGCCTGTGAAGCAATCATCTCCAGTCAAATCTAAGGAAACGCCCTTACACATGCAAGGCATGCCTCAAGCATCTGTTTCTAATGTAGGACTTACCAGTGTTGCTCAGAGTAGCCCCCCTTCAGTGCACACTAGTGTACACCCAGCCTACAACTGGAATTATGAAGCTCAGCATCTTATGCAGTTCAACCCTGCAGCTCTACATCATGCCTATATGATGTCGCTCCAGCAGAGACGCTACCATAACTTGCCTAATAATACTACTTACTAGTGATTATAGTTTTAAAACCACCCTAACAATATCCTCCGTTTCAAAACCATCATGTTAAATAGTCGAAATAAGTGGCTTCAAAAAGATGGCCTCCGAATAGGTCATCTAAACATTTTTCATTTGCTCGGCAAACTAACCGAGCTATCAATTAGGCTCAGTAACCAATTCCACGTTTTTGGAATTACAGAAAGTCGCTTGAACGACAAAATTAGTGACAACGAAATCACCATTGGTGGTTTTACAGTAATTCGCAAAGATGCAATAAGAAGATTAGAGACTGGCATAGCAGTTTATATTTCGAATTATCTTAAATATTCACGTAGATTTAATTTAGAATGTGAAAATATCGATTGTATCTGGCTGGAGGTTAAGCCGTTAAACCAGCAGTCACTTCTCATTGGCTATCTTTATCGAAATCCAAGTGAAGACAACAACTGGTATGACGACTTTACTTCTATGATGGACACAGTTTTTAGTGTAGGGAAAGAAATTATTCTTCTAGGCGATTTTAACATTGACATAAATAAACCCAACCAGACATGGGAAGATATCATTCTTTCATATAACCTCAAACAGTTAATTAACTTTCCCACTAGAGTTACAGAAACATCCTCAACACTAATTGATCATATATATGTCTCTCACCCAAAAAATATTATTGAATTTTCTGTCCCCGCTACGGCTATTAGCGATCATTATCCTGTATGCTGTGTATGGGCGAAAATTGGTTTTAAAACACCTAAAGATAAACATATCGCAGTTAAATTTAGAAATTTCAAAACTTTTAATCCTGACTCTTTTTTACTAGATTTGCGAAATGCACAGCTAGACCATGTTTATCAGCTTCCTGAACCGGGCGATGCTATAGCCTACTAGACGAAAACAGTATATAGTGTATTTGATAAACATGTGCCTATTAAAGAAATTAGAGTAAAACATCAAACGAAATCACCATGGATTACTAGCGAGGTTCTGGAAATTATGAGAGAAAGAGATACAGCACACAAGAACAAAAACCATGATCTTTTCTGTAAACTGAGAAATAAGGTAAAATATTTAATTCGTAAAAATAAGAAAGATCATTTTCAAAAAATGATTACAGATAAAACCAATATTGCAGACATTTGGAGGGCTATCAACATCCTAACCAATAAGCATTCTTCAGATCAATCAAAACCAAATTATCTAACGTGTGATGATTTTAGTTGTTTCTTCAAATCAGAAATAGAGAATTTAAAGTCCACAATACCAGACTCACAGTGTGACTTAAGCTTACTAGCATCATTCTGTGAGGAAAAATGCAATACGAATATCCCTTCTGAGATTCCCCTTATGTCTGTTGCTGAAGTGTATGATTATCTCATCAACTTCAAGCAAACAAATTCCTTTGGCTTGGATGGAATCAGTAATCGAATCCTTCGATGTGCTGCACCTGTCGTTAGTGATTCCTTAACGTTTATATATAATCAGTGCCTTGCCAAGAACTACTTTCCATCAGCATTTAAAATTGCTAAGGTTTATCCTCTGCTTAAACCTGGGTCAGTTGACAACAATTCTCTAGGCAACTATAGACCCATTTCTCTACTATCTTCACTATCTAAACCACTAGAGAAACACATACATAAAATAATGTTTCAGCATTTAAATAACAATTGTCTAATAGTCGATAGCCAGTCAGGGTTCAGACCTAAACACTCTTGTCAAACTGCGCTGACAAAAATGACAGACAACTGGCACCTGAACATCAACAATGGCAAAATGTGTGGTGCCGTATTTGTTGACTATAAGAAAGCCTTTGACATGGTTGATCACAATATTTTAATTAGTAAACTAAAGACCTTAAAAACCAACGAAAATTTAGTGACATTAATAGAATCATTTTTGTCTGATAGGCAGCAGGTAGTCTCCCTCAGTAACCGTTATTCAAAACCCACACAGTTAAATATAGGCGTTCCTCAGGGTTCAACATTGGGTCCACTACTGTTTGCTACTTATATTAATGACCTTCCATTACATCTCAGTATAACATGTGATCTGTTTGCTGACGACTGTACAATATATACTAGTCATGACAATTGTAATGAATTAGAACGTTCTTTACAGAAAGAAATAGATAAACTCATAAAATGGAGCAATGATAATCGCATGCAAATTATTATTAATAAAACTAAAACTATGGTGATAACAACTAGGCAAAAGCTACAAACGTTAGCTGTACACAAGCAACCGCTTGAGCTCTTCATTGACAAGCTACATATTGTTAATGTAGTTGAACACAAAACATT
>CAJHNH020008499.1:166853-219353 GCA_905116865.2 Candidula unifasciata
CTCTAAACAGGACAGCATCACTCCTCCAAGCTATCTCCCGCTCTAAACAGGACAGCATCACTCCTCCAAGCTATCTCCCGCTCTAAACAGGACAGCCTCACTCCTCCAAGCTATCTCCCGCTCTAAACAGGACAGCATCACTCCTCCAAGCTATCTCCCGCTCTAAACAGGACAGCATCACTCCTCCAAGCTATCTCCCGCTCTAAACAGGACAGCCTCACTCCTCCAAGCCATCTCCCGCACTAATAAGGACAGCATCACTCCTCCAAGCTATCTCCCGCTCTAAACAGGACAGCATCACTCCTCCAAGCTATCTCCCGCTCTAAACAGGACAGCATCACTCCTCCAAGCTATCTCCCGCTCTAAACAAGACAGCATCACTCCTCCAAGCCATCTCCCGCTCTAAACAGGACAGCATCACTCCTCCAAGCTATCTCCCGCTCTAAACAGGACAGCATCACTCCTCCAAGCCATCTCCCGCTCTAAACAGGACAGCATCACTCCTCCAAGCTATCTCCCGCTCTAAACAGGACAGCATCACTCCTCCAAGCTATCTCCCGCTCTAAACAAGACAGCATCACTCCTCCAAGCTATCTCCCGCTCTAAACAAGACAGCATCACTCCTTCAAGCTATCTCCCGCTCTAAACAGGACAGCATCACTCCTTCAAGCTATCTCCCGCTCTAAACAGGACAGCATCGCTCCTCCAAGCCATCTCCCGCTCTAAACAGGACAGCATCAACTACATTTAAAGAAAAAATCAGAATGCTGTCCACAATAAAATGTTGAATGTTGAAATAAGAATTGACGTCATTACAGTCCAAGAAGCGCTCCGTCTCTATCTTCAGCAGCAAGTGATGAGTTCTAATTCCGATGACACCAGTAACTGTCTGATTGTACATCCGTCTCGCCTTTCCTGAGTGTTGAGCGTCGACCAGATCCCCTGGTAACTCCCCGCAGCGCCATTATCATCAGCTCGTAATGATCTATATGTGCCTACGCACAAATGATGTCCACAAGAACAGAAGTAGTCCAGCGGTGAACTCCAGAGTTGAAGAGGTAGAGAGTGTGAGCTCTACCAGAAACATCACACAGCCTTAGTTATCTCAGAGTTTTAAAACATTAAAGACACCTTAAAAACAACCTAAGAAGTTAAACTGGAGAGAAAACCACGAATGACAGACCACAGCGTGTTTTCAGGCGAGGAAATAAAGACGATACTAAACAAAATTGCAAACATATCATTTTGTTGTTGTTGATTACAGAAGGTATATTTCAAGGCAAGGCAAAGACTGGAGAACTCGGCGACAACTAGCAAAACTGATAGAAAGAGGACAGGCGAAAGCAAAGAGATCAATATCTTGATGGCTTGGTCACTTTCATGGTTTGGGACATGAATATCATCTGAAGCGCCGTTCTACCTATCGAGTCAGGTAGCCAATGATGACCACCTATCGAGTCAGGTAGCCAATGATGACCACCTATCGTGTCAGGTAGCTAATGATGACCACCTATCGTGTCAGGTAGCCAATGATGACAACCTATCGTGTCAGGTAGCCAATGATGACCACCTATTGTGTCAGGTAGCCAATGATGACCACCTATCGTGTCAGGTAGCCAATGATGACAACCTATTGTGTCAGGTAGCTAATGATGACCACCTATCGTGTCAGGTAGCCAATGATGACAACCTATTGTGTCAGGTAGCCAATGATGACAACCTATTGTGTCAGGTAGCTAATGATGACCACCTATCGTGTCAGGTAGCCAATGATGACCACCTATCGAGTCAGGTAGCCAATGATGACATCTATCGTGTCAGGTAGCCAATGATGACCACCTATCGAGTCAGGTAGCTAATGATGACATCTATCGTGTCAGGTAGCCAATGATGACAACCTATTGTGTCAGGTAGCCAATGATGACCACCTATCGTGTCAGGTAGCCAATGATGACAACCTATTGATCAGGTACAATGATGACCACCTATCGAGTTAGCAATGTCATTGGTCAGGTAGCCAATGATGACCACCTATCGTGTCAGGTAGCCGATCGTGTCAGGTAGCTAATGATGTCAACCTATTGTGTCAGGTAGCCAATGATGACCACCTATTGTGTCAGGTAGCCAATGATGACCACCTATCGTGTCAGGTAGCCAATGACCACCTATCGTGTCAGGTAGCCAATGATGACCACCTATTGTGTATAGCCAATGATGTGTGTCAGGTAGCCAATGATGACCACCTATCGTGTCAGGTAGCAATGATGTAGCCAATGATGACATCTATCGTGTCAGGTAGCCAATGATGACACCTATTGTGTCAGGTAGCCAATGATGACAATGATGACATCATATCGTGTAAGGTAGCTAATGATATATCGTGTCAGGTAGCTAATGATGACCACCTATCGTCAGGTAGCTAATGGATGTATCGTGTCATGATGACAACCTATCGTGTCAGGTAGCCAATGATGACCACCTATCGTGTCAGGTAGCCAATGATGACCACCTATCGTGTCAGGTAGCCAATGATGACCACCTATCGTGTCAGGTAGCCAATGATGACATCTATCGTGTCAGGTAGCTAATGATGACCACCTATCGTGTCAGGTAGCCAATGATGACATCTATCGTGTCAGGTAGCCAATGATGACATCGTGTCAGGTATCGTGTCAGGTAGCCAATGATGACCATCGTGTCTAGCTAATGATGACCACCTATCTGTGTCAGGTAGCCAATGATGACATATATCGTGTCAGGTAGCCAATGATGACATATATCGTGTCAGGTAGCCAATGATGACATCTATCGTGTCAGGTAGCTAATGATGACAACCTATCGTGTCAGGTAGCTAATGATGACATCTATCGTGTCAGGTAGCTAATGATGACCACCTATCGTGTCAGGTAGCCAATGATGACAACCTATCGTGTCAGGTAGCCAATGATGACCACCTATGGACCACCTATCGTGTCAGGTAGCCCAATCGTGTCAGGTAGCCAATGATGACCACCTATCGTGTCAGGTAGCCAATGATGACATCCATCGTGTCAGGTAGCCAATGATCTATCGTGTCAGGTAGCCTAATGATGACCACCTATCGTGTCAGGTAGCCAATGATGACAACCTATCGTGTCAGGTAGCCAATGATGACCACCTATTGTGTCAGGTAGCCAATGATGACCACCTATCGTGTCAGGTAGCCAATGATGACATCTATCGTGTCAGGTAGCTAATGATGACATCTATCGTGTCAGGTAGCTAATGATGACCACCTATCGTGTCAGGTAGCCAATGATGACATCCTATCGTGTCAGGTAGCCAATGATGACCACCTATTGTGTCAGGTAGCCAATGATGACCACCTATCGTGTCATAGCCGTGTCAGGTCAGGTAGCTAATGATGACCACCTATCGTGTCAGGTAGCCAATGATGACCATCTATCGTGTCAGGTAGCAATGATGACATCTATCGTGTCAGGTAGCCAATGATGACCACCTATCGTGTCAGGTAGCCAATGATGACACTAAGGTAGTCCAATGATGACCACCTATCGTGTCAGGTAGACATCTAATGATGATGACCATCTATCGTGTCAGGTAGCCAATGATGACAGGTAGCTAATGTTGACTATCGTGTCAGGTAGCCAATGATACATATCTATCGTGTCAGGTAGCCAATGATGACAACCTATCATAGGTTTGATGTACACATATCGTGTCAGGTAGCCAATGATGACATCTATCGTGTCAGGTAGCCTAATGATGATCGTGTCAGGTAGCCGTGTCAGGTAGCCAATGATGACAATGATGACCATCTATCGTGTCAGGTAGCCAATGATGACCATCTATCGTGTCAGGTAGCCAATGATGACATCTATCGTGTCAGGTAGCTAATGATGACATCTATCGTGTCAGGTAGCCAATGATGACTTTTCGTGTCCTTCAGTGTAGGTAGCCAATGATGATGACATCTATCGTGTCAGGTAGCCAATGATGACCACTATCGTGTCAGGTAGCCAATGATGACATCTATCGTGTCAGGTAGCCAATGATGACATCTATCGTGTCAGGTAGCCAATGATGACATCTATCGTGTCAGGTAGCCAATGATGACATATATCGTGTCAGGTAGCCAATGATGACATCTATCGTGTCAGGTAGCCAATGATGACATATATCGTGTTCAGGTAGCCAATGATGACATCTATCGTGTCAGGTAGCCAAGCCAATGATGACATCTATCGTGTCAGGTATCCAATGATGACATCTATCGTGTCAGGTAGCCAATGATGACATATATCGTGTCAGGTAGCCAATGATGACATCTATCGTGTCAGGTAGCCAATGATGACCACCTATCGTGTCAGGTAGCCAATGATGACATCCATCGTGTCAGGTAGCTAATGTTGACATATATCGTGTCAGGTAGCCAATGATGACATCTATCGTGTCAGGTAGCCAATGATGACATATATCGTGTCAGGTAGCCAATGATGACATCTATCGTGTCAGGTAGCCAATGATTACATCTATCGTGTCAGGTAGCCAATGATGACATCTATCGTGTCAGGTAGCCAATGATTACATCTATCGTGTCAGGTAGCCAATGATGACATCTATCGTGTCAGGTAGCCAATGATGACATCTATCGTGTCAGGTAGCCAATGATGACCACCTATCGTGTCAGGTAGCCAATGATGACCACCTATCGAGTCAGGTAGCTAATGATGACATCTATCGTGTCAGGTAGCCAATGATGACCACCTATCGTGTCAGGTAGCCAATGATGACATCTATCGTGTCAGGTAGCCAATAATGACATCTATCGTGTCAGGTAGCCAATGATGACCACCTATCGTGTCAGGTAGCCAATGATGACATCTATCGTGTCAGGTAGCCAATGATGACCACCTATCGTGTCAGGTAGCCAATGATGACATCCATCGTGTCAGGTAGCTAATGATGACATCTATCGTGTCAGGTAGCCAATGATGACATCTATTGTGTCAGGTAGCCAATGATGACATCTATCGTGTCAGGTAGCCAATGATGACATCTATCGTGTCAGGTAGCCAATGATGACATCTATCGTGTCAGGTAGCCAATGATGACATCCATCGTGTCAGGTAGCTAATGATGACATCCATCGTGTCAGGTAGCTAATGATGACATCTATCGTGTCAGGTAGCCAATGATGACATCTATCGTGTCAGGTAGCCAATGATGACATCTATCGTGTCAGGTAGCCAATGATGACATCTATTGTGTCAGGTAGCTAATGATGACATCTATCGTGTCAGGTAGCCAATGATGACATCCATCGTGTCAGGTAGCCAATGATGACATCTATTGTGTCAGGTAGCTAATGATGACATCTATTGTGTCAGGTAGCTAATGATGACATCTATCTTGTCAGGTAGCCAATGATGACATCCATCGTGTCAGGTAGCCAATGATGACATCTATTGTGTCAGGTAGCTAATGATGACATCTATCGTGTCAGGTAGCCAATGATGACATCTATTGTGTCAGGTAGCTAATGATGACATCCATCGTGTCAGGTAGCCAATGATGACATCCATCGTGTCAGGTAGCTAATGATGACATCTATCGTGTCAGGTAGCCAATGATGACATCCATCGTGTCAGGTAGCTAATGATGACATCTATCGTGTCAGGTAGCCAATGATGACATCTATTGTGTCAGGTAGCCAATGATGACATCTATTGTGTCAGGTAGCTAATGATGACCACCTATTGTGTCAGGTAGCCAATGATGACCACCTATAGTGTCAGGTAGCCAATGATGACAACCTATTGTGTCAGGTAGCCAATGATGACCACCTATCGTGTCAGGTAGCCAATGATGACAACCTATTGTGTCAGGTAGCCAATGATGACCACCTATCGTGTCAGGTAGCCAATAATGACAACCTATTGTGTCAGGTAGCCAATGATGACCACCTATCGTGTCAGGTAGCCAATGATGACAACCTATTGTGTCAGGTAGCCAATGATGACCACCCATTGTGTCAGGTAGCCAATGATGACCACCTATCGTGTCAGGTAGCTAATGATGACCACCTATTGTGTCAGGTAGCCAATGATGACCACCTATTGTGTCAGGTAGCCAATGATGACCACCTATTGTGTCAGGTAGCCAATGATGACATCTATCGTGTCAGGTAGCTAATGATGACCACCTATTGTGTCAGGTAGCTAATGATGACCACCTATTGTGTCAGGTAGCCAATGATGACCACCTATTGTGTCAGGTAGCCAATGATGACCACCTATTGTGTCAGGTAGCTAATGATGACCACCTATTGTGTCAGGTAGCCAATGATGACCACCTATTGTGTCAGGTAGCCAATGATGACAACCTATTGTGTCAGGTAGCCAATGATGACAACCTATTGTGTCAGGTAGCTAATGATGACAACCTATTGTGTCAGGTAGCTAATGATGACAACCTATTGTGTCAGGTAGCCAATGATGACAACCTATTGTGTCAGGTAGCCAATGACGACAACCTATCGTGTCAGGTAGCCAATGATGACAACCTATCAGGTAGCCAATGATGACCACCTATTGTGTCAGGTAGCCAATGATGACCACCTATTGTGTCAGGTAGCCAATGATGACCACCTATTGTGTCAGGTAGCCAATGATGACCACCTATTGTGTCAGGTAGCCAATGATGACCACCTATCGAATCAGGTAGCCAATGATGACCACCTATTGTGTCAGGTAGCCAATGATGACCACCTATCGAGTCAGGTAGCCAATGATGACCACCTATTGTGTCAGGTAGCCAATGATGACCACCTATAGTGCCAGGTAGCCAATGATGACCCCCTATACCTTTCGGTATAGCCTATAATGATGATGATATTTTTGGGGAGACAGGGGGACATTTCATAACCATTGACCTGTTAGGGTTGTGACGGTTCATCGATGGAAGCAGTAGAATGTAAAACTAGTTAGCTTTCTATGTCATCCGCGTGATTAATAAATGTTTTATAACTTAGTCCTGTCCATTAACAAACAGGAAAGAAACACCAAGAATGAAGAAGGAAGACATGCACCAGTGACAACAGGACGAGCGATTTGATACGGAGGGAAGCATTAAGCCAGAAATGGCACAAACACCAGTATTCAGTCACGAAAGTGACGCAAATAACCCAGACCACAAATATAGGCGGAGACTGTTAGCAGCCTAGGCTAGCTAGCAGCAGTCTGAACGTGGTCGAGCTTTTCTTTTTTTTTCTGAAAAGGACTTGGACCTGTCCATTTCTTGAGAGGGGGGTGTTTGGTTGGGAAACACTGATGAGCGGGATATGAATGTGACCGGTCTTGTGTGTTTAGCACAAACAGCCAGCTTCGAGACTTGCAAGGTGGCGCGAGCGGAACTTTTCAGCGGGAAAAACCTCACATGAAAGCTACAATTTAGTTTAGTTCACATGCATCAGCTGGGACCTTTCGATGTAGTTGCCTGTCTTCTACGTGTCTGTTTCTCTTGTTTCAATTCGTGTGAATGTCTGTGCGTTTATGTGTCTGATTCCTTGCCTGTGTCTCTCTTTCTCTCTCACACTCTGTGTGTGTGTGAGTGTGTGTGCATGCCTGTCTGTCTTTCATATCTCTTTGTGCATGTTCTATCTCCCTTTCCATCCTATTTCTGCTCACACTAAGGATACCTATATTAGTATCATTTCAGAAGCCAACAAGGCCATATTGAGGGCGTCCGGGCATTATGGCTAATTCTAGAATAGCAATAATCGATTATTTCTGCCATTTAAATAACACAATTCTGACAGGATCATGTGATGTCGTGGGTTTCGAGTATGTCGGTGCATTGTTTTTGTTTTCCTTCGCTTCTTATGTTTCCTAGACTCGTGCAGAGCCGCTTTACGTCTGAGCAGTGATTTTGTAAGTCTGTCGTTTTATTCCCATCAGTCTGCGTGTAGTTTGTGCAGGTCTTGTTTACCTCTGTCTTAGTATGTTTACCATTTTCGTTAAGCATGTTCATTGGTTTGTTTGCCGGGTTTTTTCCAAGTGTGTGCGTAAAGTCATTGCGGCCCCTACACAAAATGTGCTGTAACTAGGCACACTGCATGACGATCACTTTAACATCATTTATCATAGAATACCCAAAGAGTCGTTCCGTCGTTGTCCTGAACTGTTGCTGGTAGTTGAGAACTTGCTCTCTACTGAGCGCCACGTCAGGATTACAGACAAACAAGGAGGTAATTAGCTTTCAGTACAAATAGTTCATTCACGATGGGATTGTAACCTTTTCCCCAAGAGGGGGTTGGGGGGGGGGGGGTTTGTAGAGTGTCCCCACCCACCCGACAATGTTTTATTACACAACTGGGCGTTAGAGCTAATGGGGGGGGGGGGGAGCTGAACCCCGCCCAGTTGTTGCCTAGATGGAGTGTAGTGAATCTCATTATCTCCTAGATAATTTATGCCTAGACAGAATGACGTCAGTAATAAATGTGAGTTTAATATTTTGAGTGTAACTGGGACAACACGGGAATTACTAATAGTCTAACTTCACAGGAATGGTAGAGAAATGCAGATAGTCATACTTCGCGTGAATTATAACTATTCACGTGTAGAGAAATGCTGACAGTCAAACTTCATGTGAAGTATGATTATTCACGGGGGTCACAAAAACTGATGGCCAAATGGAATTCGTGGGAATGAAGGAACACGGAGAATTCGGGAATACAAAGAGGGACATTAGAGGGCTATATAATATCGTAGAAAGGGCTGGGAGTCAGTCTCGTTTGGGCCCAGGAACGGAGTGCATGGACAACGGTGGAAGATGTGTCAAATAGGAATCGTGCGATGACGCGAGCCAGATAGAAGATAAAAGAAAGTCATCGAATGGAGCCTCGGTGCCCCCCGCCCCCATTGTTAACTAAAATATACCCAAGGCTGGCTGGTGGGGTTCAACGAAAGTGTATTTCCATTATAGAAACGTGCAACATGCGTATATATTTAAAGGTTGTCTGACATTAGTTGGTGCCATTTAAAACATTTGGGGCCTCAGGGTTTTGGAAAACGTACGACCTCATTAGGTCTAAATCAGGCCCTGGTATTGATAGAACTTTCATGGGAAATATTGGTAGTACGTTCATCCGCAATTTCAATCTTCTAAACTTGTAAATGTCCTTTTCGAATGATACCTTCGAGAACTTCGAACATCGCAATTTCTCAGAGCGACGAGCAGAATCAGCCGCTCTTACATAGTTTATCCAAGAGCAGGTAACTGACCTCAAGCTAAGTGACACAATGTAGGGCTGACGCTAATGTCTGAGGCTAGGATTGTCTCCCTGCTTCTCCCCCACAGCCAGTCTGGTCATGCTAAAAGCTTTCACTCTATTTTCAACATTCAATGTTGGTTTTAACATCTTTACATTACATGTTTACTGTAATCCGTCTGTATAGTTTTATTTAGCTCTGTATTTTTCCACAGGATTTAACCGAGGGGACTTTTGGCCAAAATGGAAGAACGAACAAACTTTTGTTTCAAAGGGTTACAAATTGGGCACGCAAGCCTTTCTGAAATTCGGCCCTGCTAAGCACTCATTTTTCAGAGTACCAATGCCTGTTTCAATAATGCATGTTATGGATGTAATAAAGAAATATACATTATGGAATAATGCATACACACATCATGTGTACACAATCTTACACACTCAAACACACACACACACACACACATACACACACGTATACATACTCTTACATTCTCATACATGCACACTCATATACAGACATACGTAATACATACATACACGTATCTACATACACACACAAACATAAAACACACACATATATACATAGACATACATGCACAACATAAAACACAAACACATACATACATAGACATACATGCACACACACATTCCATACATAGACACCTACACATGCATGCATGCATACACACACATACAATCACATATACAGATACACACGACCACACATATACACTCACATACATAAATACACCCATATACAGACAGACAGACAGACAGACAGACAGACAGACAGACAGACAGACAGACAGACAGACAGACAGACAGACAGACAGACAGACAGACAGACAGACAGACAGACAGACAGACAGACAGACAGACAGACAGACAGACAGACAGACAGACAGACAGACAGACACACAGACAGACAGACAGACAGACAGACAGACACACAGACAGACACACACACAGACAGACACACACACAGACAGACACACACACATAGACAGACACACACACACATAGACAGACACACACACACATAGACAGACACACACACACACACACATAGACACACAGACAGACACACAGACAGACATACAAACACACATGCAGATCGCGAATTTCGTTGTTGCTTCTCATTCTACATCCCCAAAGTTGTTACTTCTCATTCTACATCCCCAAAGTTGTTACTTCTCATTCTACATCCCTAAAGTTGTTACTTCTCATTCTACATCCCCAAAGTTGTGACTTCTCATTCTACATCCCCAAAGTTGTTGCTTCTCATTCTACATCCCCAAAGTTGTTACTTCTCATTCTACATCCCCAAAGTTGTTGCTTTTGATCAAAAGACCAGTAGAAAAAAAAATGTTCCTTTTTTTTTAACCTTTTTTTCCTTTTGTCTTCTCACCAAGTGTTAGCCCAGTGTCCTGGTTTTTAGGTGGAACTGGTAAACTTGAGGACTGTATTGTGAAACATTTTCACCCACCTCTTAGCAACTGCGATGCATACTAGATTAGCAATGACTTGACAACTCTACGAAATGCTACGAACTTTTGTTACGGAAAAACACAAATGCTCCTTAAAGGCACTAGGACACTCAACAAAAATCATTTCTCGCCCCGACAAGACTTGTGGATCTCAAATAGATCTTTGCCAGAGGCTAGTCGCCTGAAACGATCAGACTTCTATAGATAATGGGTGTCAGACACGGTCTGACTGTGAGATCACGCACACACACTGTACTACAGCCGAGAGATCACACACACAAACAGTACTACAGCCGAGAGATCACACACACAAACAGTACTACAGCCGAGAGATCACACACACAAACAGTACTACAGCCGAGAGATCACACACACAAACAGTACTACAGCTGAGAGATCACACACACAAACAGTACTACAACCGAGAGATCACACACACAAACAGTACTACAGCCGAGAGATCACACACACAAACAGTACTACAGCCGAGAGATCACACACACAAACAGTACTACAACCGAGAGATCACACACACAAACAGTACTACAGCCGAGAGATCACGCACACAAACAGTACTACAGCCGAGAGATCACGCACACAAACAGTACTACAGCCGAGAGATCACGCACACAAACAGTACTACAGCCGAGAGATCACGCACACAAACAGTACTACAGCCGAGAGATCACGCACACAAACAGTACTACAGCCGAGAGATCACGCACACAAACAGTACTACAACCGAGAGATCACACACACAAACAGTACTACAGCCGAGAGATCACACACACAAACAGTACTACAGCCGAGAGATCACACACACAAACAGTACTACAGCCGAGAGATCACACACACAAACAGTACTACAGCCGAGAGATCACGCACACAAACAGTACTACAGCCGAGAGATCACGCACACAAACAGTACTACAGCCGAGAGATCACGCACACAAACAGTACTACAGCTGAGAGATCACACACACAAACAGTACTATAGACAGGAGATCACACACACAAACAGTACTATAGACAGGAGATCACGCACACAAACAGTACTATAGACAGGAGATCACGCACACAAACAGTACTACAGACACGAGATCACACACACAAACAGTACTATAGACAATAGATCTCGCACACAAACAGTTCTACAGACAGGAGATCTCGAACACAAACAGTACTACAGACAGGAGATCACGCACACAAACAGTACTACAGACAAGAGATCTCGCACACAAACAGTACGCCAGACAAGAGATCACACACACAAACAGTACTACAGCCGAGAGATCTCGCACACAAACAGTACTACAGCAGAGTGATCACGCACACAAACAGTACTACAGACAAAAGATCACGCATATAAACAGTACTACAGACAGGAGATCACGCACACAAACAGTACTACAGTCAGGAGATCAGGCACACAAACAGTACTACAGACAGGAGATCACACACACAAACAGTACTACAACCGAGAGATCACACACACAAACAGTACTACAGCTGAGAGATCACACACACAAACAGTACTACAGACAGGAGATCACACACACAAACAGTACTACAGACAGGAGATCACACACACAAACAGTACTACAGCTGAGAGATCACACACACAAACAGTACTACAGCTGAGAGATCACGCACACAAACAGTACTACAGCTGAGAGATCACGCACACAAACAGTACTACAGCTGAGAGATCACACACACAAACAGTACTACAGCTGAGAGATCACGCACACAAACAGTACTACAGACAAGAGATCACGCACACAAACAGTACTACAGACAGGAGATCACGCACACAAACAGTACTACAGCTGAGAGATCACACACACACAAACAGTACTACAGACAGGAGATCACGCACACAAACAGTACTACAGCTGAGAGATCACACACACAAACAGTACTACAGCTGAGAGATCACACACACAAACAGTACTACAGCTGAGAGATCACACACACACAAACAGTACTACAGACAGGAGATCACGCACACAAACAGTACTACAGCTGAGAGATCACACACACAAACAGTACTACAGCTGAGAGATCACACACACAAACAGTACTACAGCTGAGAGATCACACACACACAAACAGTACTACAGCTGAGAGATCACACACACACAAACAGTACTACAGCCGAGAGATCACGCACACAAACAGTACTACAGACAGGAGATCACGCACACAAACAGTACTACAGCTGAGAGATCACACACACAAACAGTACTACAGCTGAGAGATCACACACACAAATAGTACTACAGACAGGAGATCACACACACAAACAGTACTACAGCCGAGAGATCACACACACAAACAGTACTACAGCTGAGAGATCACTCACACAAACAGTACTACAGCTGAGAGATCACGCACACAAACAGTACTACAGACAAGAGATCACGCACACAAACAGTACTACAGACAGGAGATCACGCACACAAACAGTACTACAGCTGAGAGATCACACACACACAAACAGTACTACAGACAGGAGATCACGCACACAAACAGTACTACAGCTGAGAGATCACACACACAAACAGTACTACAGCTGAGAGATCACACACACAAACAGTACTACAGCTGAGAGATCACACACACACAAACAGTACTACAGACAGGAGATCACGCACACAAACAGTACTACAGCTGAGAGATCACACACACAAACAGTACTACAGCTGAGAGATCACACACACAAACAGTACTACAGCTGAGAGATCACACACACAAACAGTACTACAGCTGAGAGATCACACACACACAAACAGTACTACAGCCGAGAGATCACGCACACAAACAGTACTACAGACAGGAGATCACGCACACAAACAGTACTACAGCTGAGAGATCACACACACAAACAGTACTACAGCTGAGAGATCACACACACAAATAGTACTACAGACAGGAGATCACACACACAAACAGTACTACAGCCGAGAGATCACACACACAAACAGTACTACAGCTGAGAGATCACGCACACAAACAGTACTACAGCTGAGAGATCACACACACAAACAGTACTACAGACAGGAGATCACGCACACAAACAGTACTACAGCTGAGAGATCACACACACAAACAGTACTACAGCTGAGAGATCACACACACAAACAGTACTACAGACAGGAGATCACACACACAAACAGTACTACAGCTGAGAGATCACACACACAAACAGTACTACAGCTGAAAGATCACACACACAAACAGTACTACAGCTGAGAGATCACACACACAAACAGTACTACAGCTGAGAGATCACACACACAAACAGTACTACAGCTGAGAGATCACACACACAAACAGTACTACAGCTGAGAGATCACGCACACAAACAGTACTACAGCCGAGAGATCACGCACACAAACAGTACTACAGCTGAGAGATCACACACACAAACAGTACTACAGTCAGGAGATCACACACACAAACAGTACTACAGCTGAGAGATCACACACACAAACAGTACTACAGACAAGAGATCACGCACACAAACAGTACTATAGACAATAGATCACGCACACAAACAGTACTACAGACAAGAGATCACGCACACAAACAGTACTACAGACAAGAGATCACACACACGTTAGAGCCCTAAGGGTAACCAGACATCGTTAGTGAGAGGTGGTTTTCTGATGTGATATTTACCTGTGTTGATCTATGTGGGGACCAAAGGCCGTTTTAGAGTAGGATTTCCCCAAGCTAGTCTTTGATGAAGTAATATCTTTAGCTTATGAATAGATAACGTAGGCATAAGGAAGTGAAGAAAATACCTCTGAGATAGGTGATTGATTCTGGCCTTCATGACTTCAAAGGGAAAAGTACAAGGGAAACCCGACCATGTTCCGTCAAATAGACTGAGGCTACAGCAGAGGAAAATCTTTTACATGTCCGAACCATCCAGGCATTAACCTCTTCGCCTCCTTCGTACATTTCTCCCATTTATCTTGCCACTTGCAACCAAGTTGTAGCGTCTACTCCTCCTCATAACTCCTAAACAGGTTTTTGTCCCTGGCAGAACGCAACGTCTCGCAGTACTGGCACCTTTTGAATAATCTTGAGTGCAGCGCTACTGTCAGAGAACTTCTGTGGTCAGTACCGGAACCTGTTTTTACATATGTTATAGTGAGTACCGGCATCTGTTTTTTTTTTTTTTTTTTTTTTTGAAACAACAACAAAATACAACAACAACATCTGTCCTAACTATTGCTGGCTGAAATAATATATCTGAACGACTGCACTTCCCCTCTGAGGATACCCCCTGTAGATGTGTGGAAGTGGGTTCAATGTACGACACTGTGGGAGAGCACCAGCAATCCAATCTATATCTAATCATGTGAATATACCAGTGGCCTGGGACAGGTGTTGGAGTAATAAGTATGCGTCCATGTGTTAGTATCACCTGTGACAGGCAGAGAGTTCACTTAACTCAGGTGTCGCTTGGTTGAACTCGGTGAGCTATGTGAGACGCCACCCGTCGTACTTCAAACATTTCCTATCAACGAAAGACTGCACACTACAGAAAACATTAATGTTTGTCTACATAAGAAAACAAGCACAGCTCCAAGTATCGATCTATCATACTTTGCTAAACAATCTCTCATTCATGTATTTGTCGCGGAAGACAGTGCGAGAAAAAGATCGGTGTGTGAGAAAAGTCGTTCCTGAAACCATTTGGTCGCTTTGGTAATTAAACGTTCTGTGAGAAGCTTATAGTAGGACAATTTTAGTTGCAATTTAACTGCTTTCTGTTTGTATTCTTGCTTTAAATCGTTGTTAATTTGTTTGTCCCTTGCATTTGCCATATATTTTTTCGTACTTTTCTTCTTTTTCTGTGCTCTTGGTGTTTTTACCTTCACCTTCAGTTCACTGTGGCGGATTGCTGCTTACATATGGGTAAGGGCGTTCGACTACAAGCGACTACATTAGTGGTTTTACAGTAACTCGCAAAGCTGCACTTAGAAAATAAGAGACAGGCAGAGCAGTTTATATTTCAATTTATCTAAAATATTCTCTAGACGTCATATGGAATCTTAAGATATTGATTACGTCTGACTGGAAGTAAAGCTGTTAAACCAGCTATCATATGTTGTTGGTTACGTGTATCGAAATCCTTGTGCAGGCAAAAACTGGTATGTCGACTTGACTTCAATGATGGATAGAGTTTTTACTGCGGGTATGGAATGTATACTTCTTGTCTATTTCAACATTAACAGAAATAGCGCTAACCAGATATGGGGAGACATTACTCAAACAGATATGGGGAGATATCATTCAAACAGATATGGGGAGATATCATTCAAACAGATATGGGGAGATATCATTCAAACAGATATGGGAAGATATCATTTAAACAGATATGGGGAGATATCCTTCAAACAGATATGGGGAGATATCATTCAAACAGATATGGGGAGATATCATTCAAACAGATATGGGGAGATATTATTCAAACAGATAACTTCAAACAGCTAATTAACTCTCCCATGAGAGTTACGGAAACATACACAACTGCCAATGCTCACAGCTGTGTCTATTGTCCAGCAAACATGATTGGACGGATTGTCCCCTCTATTGAGGTCAGCGATCATTATCCGGTCTGTTGCACCAAAATATAAACATCTCTCAATTCAATTTAGACATTTCAGCTCTTAATGTAGACTTAATTTATACATGACTTACGTAACTCACAGCAGCCGGACCTTGTCTTGCAACTTCATGAACTGGAAGATGTCATAGCCTACTGGACGAAAACAGTCTACAGTGACTTTGATAAACATATTTTTATAAATCGGTAGAGAAGGAAATGTTTAAAGGATTAATTTTAGAAACAACAAGGTAAACATTCAGAATGGCAAAGAAGAGAAACACAAGACCAATAATAACACCCTGGTGGAATGAGGAAGTAAAAACAGCAGTGAGGGAGAAGAAATGTAGATACCAGGCGTGGGCGAAAACAAGATGATCTTTAAAATTATAGAGCGGCAAGATAGATAGCCATAGATGTCAGAAACGCCAGAGAAACATCATGGCGGAAATACAGCGACCAAACAAATGCGACGAAAAACTTTTATAAGCGAATTAGAGTTATGAGAGGTATGAATGAACAGTATGACCCAGCAGAAATTATAAATGACATAATGGGGGTCCCTCTAAACGAACCACTAAAGGTCCTAGACAGATTGCGTCAACATTTCAACGATTTACTGAGCTTACTTACAATCAGAGTAACAACCCACAACACAAGAAAACAACAGCTACATAAACAAACATTTAGAACCAAGCATAACACTCGCAGAAATAGGAAAAGTTGTAAAAGCAGCACTTTCCAACAAAGCACTAGGCCCTGACGATATACCTGCTAAACTACTCAAAAGCAACAGAAGAGGTAAGAGTAAAATGGATGCACAAACTGTTCAACATAGTCTGGACAACACAAGAGACACCGGAGAACTGGAGACACGCAACAATAGTGCCTATCTGGAAGAAGACAGGCAGCAACAGAGACTGACAGAAGTATAAAGAGTTTTGTTATTGAGCCACATCGGGAAAATATTTGCTAAGATCCTTGAAAAAAAGGCAACGTCCTATCATCGAACCACAACTTAGTGAAGGGTAAAGGGGATTTTGGAAGAACAAAAGTTGTCTTATTTACGACCTCTTTTACCGCTTCTGGTGTCGAAGGAGATACAAGGTACTTCTTCGTGCTCTTCTGGCTGCTTCGACCATAGACACATCGTGATGCTGTAGAGTTTCTCTGATGTTACTTGTCCATGCTGTTCTTGGTCTGCCTCTTGCTCTACATCCCTCTCCTCTGTTGGTACATGCCTTGTATGGTATAGCATTAGAAGGCATTGTCTCCAAGTGGGCAAACCATTTGATTTGCTGTCTTTGTATGTAATTAAGAACAGGTTTTGTGACGATTTTATCTTGTATAACCCTCAATCTTGATTTCATCTCTTTTGGTCACTCCTACAGTCTTTCTCATACACCTCATTTCCATGGTTACTAGTTTTCTTCTATGTTTTGTTGTGTGACCACGTTTGACACTGGTAGCATAGGGTGAGAATGAATATGTTTTGTTGGAGATGTTTCTTTGTGCTGACTGGGATTGCCTTATGCTGTAAGAGGTTTTGCAGTACAGAAGTTGTACTCATGCAATATTCACACTTAGACAGTTAGTGGAAAGGATGGTACAATTCGATAAAGAATTACTCGTCGCATTCGTAGAGAAAGCTTTTGATTGAGTTAACAGGAATCAATTATGGAACGTCCTTCAGGATCACGAGGTAAATGAAGATCTGATTAGATTGTGAAAGAGTTTATACAGGAACAGTGAATTGGCAGTTAGAACAAATGCGGGAATGTCAGAAAGGTTCTACATCAGATCTGCAGTCAGACAGCGGTACCTTCTGTCACCACTTAAGTTCATCACTTACGTCGACCAAAATATCAAATCGGCCAACAACAGCGAAGGGGACACCATCGAAGAATTTCCAAATGAACCTCTTTTCGCCGATAACCAGGCAATCCTAGCACCAAAATCAGTACAACTACAAGAACAGACTCCACTCAGAACGCGACAACTAGGATATCAAGATCAACGCAGACAAATCAAAAGTGAGGTCATTCTCCAGAAAAGGAAGAACATCCGGTATCAAAATTGATGAACTCCAGTTAAAGCAGGCGAAGGAATTTAGATATATGAGGAAGCTTTTTTCAGAAGACGGACTAATTAATAAAGAAATCCAGCAAAGATGCAATAAGGTCAATCAAGTTTTAGGCCAAATTTTGAAATGCAAGGATGTGAATATGAACACTAAAATAACACAATATTATAACCAACGCTCTGCTATCAGTGTCAAACATGGACACTGTCTTCAGAAGGCAGAAGGAAAATAGTAACAACAGAAATGAAATGTTTACGTATTATACTAGGTGTCACGAGGAAAGATCGACTCAGGAACAAGAATATCAGGAAGTGAGTGGGCACAGAACCAATACTGAACTTTTAAGCTAGACAGCAGGTCAAATGGTTTGGCCATGTAACAAGGCTGGCACCAGACAGGGCCCCACAGAGAGCAATGTTATGCAGAAACAGTGTTAACAGAGCCAGAGATTAACTACGCAAATATTGACCGCACGAATATCAGAGACGCTCAAAAGTACTTTATATGAAGCAAACAGAGGGCCCGTTCTAAAAATCTTTTTTTAACCCTGACGCCACTTTTGCTTTTGATGTCTATGAAGGGTTCCAGAACAGACAGGAAACTATAGCGGTAGCACTGGATCTCGAGGATGCTTATAACAGAGTAAGATAGAACATCTTGGTGACTGCACTGAAGGAGAAGGAGGTCTTATGCAATAAATCGCTCTCATTTAATGTCAGAAAGAGGGTGCTCAAATGTTACATAGAACTTATTGTGATGTTTGGCAGCGAATCATGGAATGTCCCTGAACACATTAAGAGGAAAAGGAAAGAGACAAGCAACAGAGATGCGGTTTCTGGGACGAATGTTACGAATTGCTTGGACCGCCAGAGTAACTAACACCGATTGTTTGAAAGAAGCTAAAGAAAGTAGATCTTTATATACAACAATAAGAAGGAGACAAACACTATTCTTTGGCCACGAAATGAGAAGAGATGCATCTGAAAACATCGTGACAACTGGAAAGATCCGTGGAAAAAAGGGGTAGAGGCAGACCAAGAGAGATGATGCTGGATGGGCTAAAACGATGGCATGGAGGGATATCACCAAGAGAGCTAAGCTGTTCCAGTCAACCAGGGATCGTCATCTGTGGAGACGCATGAGAGCCTACGCCATTTGGCAGGGCACGTGATGGTGAAACTTAGCAAATTGCAGCACTTTCTGAACGCAAATATCCGAAAACAATTTTTCGTATCCGACATCCAAACGCATATTGACTATTATTGTGTGTTTTTCCCCCCTTGATATTCATATTAGGCCTATTGATATATGAATATAACATGCTTTACTGATAAAATACAACTGATTGAAACTACATAGTCTGTGACGACAGCACTAGCCAGGCAGCCCTAAATCCCCAGTCTCACTGCCCCCCCCCCCCCACCCGTCCCCGTTTTCCGGTCTACATCTTAGTAAAACAGACACAAATGACAGTTGTGTGAAAGAGGGCTGCAAGGGCCGAATATAAGAGGGGCCTGTGTGCCCAATTTGTGACCCTTTGAAAAAAAAAATCTATCTATCTATCTATCTATCTATCTATCTATCTATCTATCTATCTATCTATCTATCTATCTATCTATCTATCTATCTATCTATCTATCTATCTATCTATCTATCTATCTGAATGTATGTCTGCCTACGTGCCTGCACTTGACACAACACATGGACTAACAGACAAAGGTCAGGTAAAGGTTGTGATGTCGATAAGTGGTCTCAATCTTTGAGCCACCTTCAGGTGCCTGATGTCAGGTAGGACAAGACCATCAGAGAAAGGTCTCTGTGTCATCAATATTGACATCTTGTCTTGAACTAATTCGCCCCATGACAAATGACAATGACATTTGATAGTATACTGCAACAGTCTGTCTGCCGTCCCCTATAGGTCATTTCTACGTCATTATCGTGTTATTATGTATGGTGACATTGGAACTATTGCGGTGTGAAATTAGCATGCAACATTAACACCAGTCAAACAAAGCAACACAGTGTGCAGTCTTGCCTCCCTCCCGCAGGAGGCTCAGTCTCTACATCATTTATCTTCAGTCTATGGGATGCAGTCTACTGGTGGTACTGAGGGACACCCTGGTCCTCTCGGTTGGGGGTTGGAGCATGAGCGCGATGGTCTCCTGTTTGTAAAACCTCAACTGTGGTACGATGTTTCAGCTTCGAAATGTACAGGAAGACTTACACGTACTTGGACTCAAGAACTTGAAAGAGAAGGCCAATTACAGAGATGGAGAGAGGGCCAATTATAGAGATGCAGAGAAGGCCAATTATAGAGATGGAAAGAGGGCCAATTATAGAGATGGAGAGAAGCTAGGGATATATGCAGGAATAAAGAAGAAAAAGGCACTTATGTGCAGTGGTCAAGAAGCACGAAGTGACAGTTGATGGTGCTGGCGACCCCCTGGTCTGACCAGGGTTGCTGTCAGCACTTCCCGTGTCTCTTACTACACTTGACCAGGGTTGCTGTCAGCACTTCCCGTGTCTCTTACTACACTTGACCAGGGTTGCTGTCAGCACTTCCCGTGTCTCTTACTACACTTGACCAGGGTTGCTGTCAGCACTTCCCATGTCTCTTACTACACTTGACCAGGGTTGCTGTCAGCACTTCCCATGTCTCTTACTACACTTGACCAGGGTTGCTGTCAGCACTTCCCGTGTCTCTCACTACACTTGACCAGGGTTGCTGTCAGCACTTCCCGTGTCTCTCACTACACTTGACCAGGGTTCAGGGCTGCTGTCAGCACTTCCTGTGTATCCCTCACTACACTTGACCAGGGCTGCTGTCAGCACTTCCTGTGTATCCCTCACTAAACTTGACCAGGGCTGCTGTCAGCATATCCTGTGTATCCCTCACTATACTTGACCAGGGCTGCTGTCAGCACTTCCCGTGTATCCCTCACTACACTTGACCAGGGCTGCTGTCAGCACTTCCCGTGTATCCCTCACTAAACTTGACCAGGGTTGCTGTCAGCACTTCCCGTCTCTCACTACACTTGACCAGGGTTGCTGTCAGCACTTCCCGTGTCCCTCACTACACTTGACCAGGGCTGCTGTCAGCACTTCCCATGTCTCTTACTACACTTGACCAGGGCTGCTGTCAGCACTTCCCGTGTATCCCTCACTATTACACTTGACCAGGGCTGCTGTCAGCACTTCCTGTGTATCCCTCACTAAACTTGATCAGGGCTGCTGTCAGCATATCCTGTGTATCCCTCACTATACTTGACCAGGGCTGCTGTCAGCATATCCTGTGTATCCCTCACTATACTTGACCAGGGCTGCTGTCAGCACTTCCTGTGTATCCCTCACTACACTTGACCAGGGTTGCTGTCAGCACCTCCTGTGTATCCCTCACTACACTTGACCAGGGCTGCTGTCAGCACCTCCTGTGTGTCCCTCACTACACTGATACTGTTCCAATAAAGCAGCAAACTCAGGCTCTACTAACGGACACCTTGTTTCCGGGACGAGCAGCAGGCATCTTCTAGCTACAGCGCATTTCTGACACTGGGAGGACAGACACAAGTTTATCATTGGCTATGGCTGTATACTTTCTCAGGCTCCTGTTCCTTTATGTCTTGATGTTATCCTTCGACTTGTGTCCTTGTCTGCCTCTTGCTAGCATGTCCTAAACTCCCCTCACCTGTATGGTTTTTATTATATTTCTATGTCTTTTGAAGAGTCCGAAGTGTTTTACGTGTATACTTATGTTTTTTTGTTGTTTTTTTTTTGTCTTTTCGAAAACAATTCTGTTCTATCCTTAGTCTCTCCTGGATATCTGTATTCGATTGTTTCCTTGTCCACAAAATATACCCTCTGTTATCTGTTCACCCACATCTCCAGACACTCAATGTGTGTGTGAATTATTGTCTTAAAGACCTTGTGTTTTGCCCATATTTCTATAATCCATAATCCAGGGTCGCTGTGGCAGTAGATAATATTTGAAGATTCTTTTGTTTAATGTGTTTGATTAATCTGTACAGATGTTTATTTACAAAAAAGCGTTCACCAACAAACATACATGACATTCACAACTTTCCCCGCCAAGATTCGGGGACTCATTGTGTGTTGTTGGGGGTGGGGTGGGAGGGGAATAATAGCCTACTTCTCACCCCCCCCCCCTCCCCTTCCTCACCCGCCCTAATCCCTACAAGCATGTCGCAGAATGGACCAACTGTAAATGTGGGAGAACGTCTGCCTGAGAGCGGGAAATCAACAGTTCGTACACAAATAAGCCAGATCTGTAAAACGGATGTACACGCAACACTGGGGTTCTCCTCTTCTTCTTCTTCTTCTTCTTCTTCTTCTTCTTCTTCTTATTCGCGTTCACCAGCTGTAGACTCTGGCGGAAAGTTCTGGTTGCTCGTCCACTACTGAACTGCAGTCCTGCTCCAGAACCTGAGTGTTGCGTGTGCATCAGTACTGGGGTTCTGAAACAACTAAAGTCCAGAAGTGGGTGGACAACCAAAACGTGACACCGGAGTTTACAGCCGGTGAACGCGCAGAAGGAGCCACGGTACGTGAGTCCCGTCATCAGCTATATAACCAGAGAGTACTGAGCGGGGTAGGGTGGCTGACAGGTGAATACAACGTCTGTCACGTGTGTCACTCTCTTCATCACTGGGCGTGGTGACAACACGCGCCACGTAGTGACATGCTCTGGTAAACTTAATAGAAATGTGTATGACTGAGGTATTACATTTTGTATTATCACCATTTGAATCTCCTTGTCACGTCTTTCTATAGGCTCTGACACAGAACTTGAGATACCAGTTTCTGCGCGATGTGTGTACACAATGTGTGTACAGTAAACGGGAACATGTAATGTTGCAGGCAACTTGCGGGCAAGTCTTAAATACAGCACGCCTATGTTGCAAGCAGGTGAACACTAAATCTTCAGTACTTATATTTAATGTTTCAAACAGGTGAACAATTAATCTTCAGTACAGCAAATCTAATGTTGCAGGCAGGTGAAGAATAAATCTTCAGTACAGCATATTTAATGTTGCAAGTTGGTGAAGAATAAATCTTCAGTACGGCACATCTAATGTTGCAAGCCGGTAAGGAATAAATCTTCAGTACCCATAATTCATGTTGCAAGCAGGTAAAGAAGAAAATTTCAGTACAGCATATCTAATGTTGCAAGTTGGTGAAGAATAAATCTTCAGTACAGCATATCTAATGTTGCAAGTTGGTGAAGAATAAATCTTCAGTACAGCATATCTAATGTTGCAAGTTGGTGAAGAATAAATCTTCAGTACAGCATATCTAATGTTGCAAGTTGGTGAAGAATAAATCTTCAGTACAGCATATCTAATGTTGCAAGTTGGTGAAGAATAAATCTTCAGTACAGCATATCTAATGTTGCAAGTTGGTGAAGAATAAATCTTCAGTACATCATATCTAATGTTGCAAGTTGGTGAAGAATAAATCTTCAGTACAGCATATCTAATGTTGCGAGCAGGTAAAGAATAAATCTTCAGTAAGGCACATCTAATGTTTTGCAAGCAGGTAAGGAATAAATCTTCAGTACGGCACATCTAATGTTGCAAGCAGGTAAAGAATATACACAAGCTTACATCAGATCGACCATTTCATGGTAAACAGCGTGGGTCACTACTCGATGTGCGTGTCAAAAGGGGAGCAGATGTGGGAAGCGATAATCACCTTGTAGTTGCTCTGCTACGACTTAAACTCAAAAAAGTTTACTCGCAAGTTAAGACGCAGACAGCACGTTACAATGTTAACCCTTTAAGAGAAAAAGACATTGCAACTAAATTTATAGTAGAACTCAAGAGTAGATTTCAAACCCTTTCAAATGACCCAGAAACTCCAACTACATTCAGCATTCAAGATAGATGGAACCAGATCAAAGAAACATACAAATCAACTAGCAATAACATGTTAGGAACCAGGAAAAAACACCACAAAGAATGGATGAGTAGTCAAACCATGAACTATATTGACAAGCGAAAAAGAATAAAGAGCCTCATAAATCACACTAAATCAGAACGTCAGAAAGAAAAACTAATGTTAGAATATAGCGAACTAAACAAAATGACCAAGAAAAGTGCCAGAGCTGACAAGAGAAGATTTATGGAAAATCTTGCAGAAACAGCAGAAAATGCTGCTAAAGCACATGATCTACAAACCCTACACAAAATTACCCAGCAAATTTGCGGAAACAGAAACAATTATTACAGCATACCCATCAGAGATAACCAAGTCAGACTGCTCACCACAGAACAAAAACAAGACATGCAGTGGACTAAACACTTCTCCGACCTCTTGAACAGACCTGATCCTGAAAATCTCCCAGATATTTATCCAGCCTCTCAGGACATTGACATTATTACTGAACCACCAAGCAAACAAGAAATCCTTAAAGCTATCCACACTTTAAAGAACAACAAAGCACCAGGCAAAGACGAACTGCCAGCAAAACTTCTCAAAGTAGATCCCAACACAACTGCTAGCATTCTAGAACCATTGTTCAAGGATATTTGGGAAAAAGAAGTGTTGCCTGACGACTGGACTGAAGGAACAATAGTCAAAATCCCCAAAAAGGAGACTTAACAGACTGCAATAATTGGAGGGGAATTACTACTCTCAGTACCAAGCAAAATATTTTGTAAAATCATCATAATGCGGCTTGAAAAAGGAGTAGACAAATGCCTACGAGTGGAACAAGCAGGATTCAGAAAGGGCAGAGGAAGAACTGAGCACATCTTCGCCATACGTAACATTTTAGAACAATGCAGTGAATGGCAGAGAAGTATATATATTAATTTTGTGGACTTTGAGAAAGCTTTTGACAGCGTCATCTCTCCTCTTCAGCCTTGTGATTGATTGGATACTAAAGAACACAGTAGACAGGACATTAGGAGGCATACGATGGACTCCATTCACCATGCTTGAGGACCTTGATTTTGCAGATGATATAGCACTCCTATCACATAAACGCCCGGCTCTCTAGCGAAATTAGTTAAAACCTGACTTTCGCGGCGGCCTGGTGACGAACTCCTTGTGGTCCGGGTTCACTCCCGGGGGTAGGCAGAAAAGACACATTTCTCCCAGATTAACGGTACCTATAATGGAATCAATGCCGAAGGGTTGCGATATCCATAGTACCGAGCCAAAGGGTTTACAACTCATGGCTTCTGGATACGTTTAAAAAAAAAAAATCACATAAACATGAACATAAACAAGAGAAGAATAACATACACTGCACAGCAGAATTGGTGGGACTGAGAATAAATACAAAGAAAACTAAGATCATGACAAACAGTCCAAACCAACAACCAGTGACCATAAGTAACCAATCACTTGAAAATGTAGAACATTTCACATGTGTGCCCCATGTGTATCCATGTTAGCCCGCTGATGTCCATGTTAGGTCAGTGATATCCATGTTAGCACTGTGATACCCAGTGTGGTGTCCCTACTGGGAGGGACAGAGGAAGGCATTCAGTCACGTCTGAACAAAGCTAGAGCTGCTTTTGGAAGGATGAGGCAAATCTGGAAATCCAACAATTACTGCAGAGGAACAAAACTCCGACTCTACAAGAGCATCATTTTGCCAGTTCTTCTTTATGGAGCGGAATGCTGGAGAATGACCAAAAAGGATGCACAAAAGCTGTCCTCCTTCCACCACACATGTCTACGTAGAATTAACAAAATTTTCTGGCCAGATACAATCTCAAACACTAAACTACTTCAAGCCACAAACCAAGAAACTTTAGACAGTATGATTACCAAGAGAAGATGGAAATGGCTTGGCCACGTTATGGGAATGAATCCTGATATACCTGCCAAAACAGCTCTCACATGGACACCAGAGGGAATGAGAAAACAAGGGCGCCCAAAAACAACATGGAGACGAACGATGGAAAGTGACCTGAGTGCGGCATCTTTGACATGGAAAACTGCACTGAAGATTGCACAGGACAGGAAAGCATGCAAAGTCCTCTCTGAAGCCTCACGTGCCACTAGGCATAACGAGAACTGATGCTGATGATGAAGCAGGTAAGGAATAAATCTTCAGTACGGCATATCTAATGTTGCAAGCAGGTAAGGAACAAATCTTCAGTACGGCATATATAATGTTGCAAGCAGGTAAAGAATAAATCTTCAGTACGGCATATCTAATGTTGCAAGCAGGTAAATAATAAATCTTCAGTACGGCACATCTAATGTTGCAAGCAGGTAAGGAATAAATCTTCAGTACGGCATATCTAATGTTGCAAGTAGGCGGATCTAACATTCTAAAGATTCAAGGTTGCAGGAAAATAAATTATACGTGCTGCAAACAGCGGAAATTTTGATTTCTAATATAGAAGACGCAAACTGCAACCTTATCAAATGTTGCAAACAGCTTAGGACGGATCTGTAATGTTGCATGTCTAAAACTGTAAGAAGGAAGTCAGCAGGTCTTGATTACAGCATACCTAATGTTACAAGTTTGGTCTTTATTACAGCATACCTAATGTTGCAAGCTGGGTCTTTATTACAGCACACCTAATGTTACAAGTTTGGTCTTGACTACTGCACACCTAATGTTACAAGTTTAGTCTTGATTACAGCACACCTAATGTTACAAGTTGGGTCTTTATAACAGCACACCTAATGTTACAAGTTTGGTCTTGATTACAGCACACCTAATGTTACAAGTTTGGTCTTTATTACAGCACACCTTATATAACAAGTTTGGTCTTTAGTACAGAACACCTAATGTTACAAGTTTGGTCTTGATTACAGCACACCTAATGTTACAAGTTTGGTCTTGATTACAGCACACCTAATGTTACAAGTTTGGTCTTTATTACAGCACACCTTATATAACAAGTTTGGTCTTTAGTACAGCACACCTAATGTTACATGTTTGTTGAAGGCAGATCTTCAGGTCGCAGCACAATGATCTGAAGGTCACGTGGACAGGAAGGGTGAAGGGGGAAGACAACATTCCAGACTGGAAACTAGTAGCAGCGATCTTTGCTGAATCTATGGCACTTGATGATGAGCATCCGCAGAAGCCAAACAATCAATTGTATTGATTTGCTAATGTGTTTGTTGACGCCAAAGTCTGCAAGGAAATACTGGAATGACACTGCCCAGCAGAGTTGCCACTTTTCTTTGACAAAAAACATCCAAAACAGTGTTTAAAAATATCTACAATCTAAATTTGCGTGGAAAACATCCAGAAAAAAAAACCATCCAAATTTAAAAGAGTCACAAATTACATATCAATTGATATGACATACTCTATAGAATCATGTCCTCATCTTTACTGAAGTCTGCTCTACAAGATCCACAGGATAAACTTAGCTTGGATGATGATGTTGAAGCTTCAGATCCAAAATGACTCTGGTATACTTTAGCTGTTCAAACTTCTTTTAATACCCAATCAGGGAGCTGATAAGTGGAACCGCCTTTTCCTTCTCTTATCAGGCGTAATTTTATTGTCAAGATAGCATTTAAGAGGTCAAATTTCCTCCTGGTTCTTATGTTAGATTTGATAAATTCACTCCAAATAAAAAATATCTAGAAAAACATCTAAAGTGGCAACACTGCTGACCAGTTACTTCTGTCCGTTTGGGAACATAATTTCTCAAGTCGGTTCCCATGTTGCTTTGGCGGTGGGGATGGGGGGGGGGGATGGGGGGGGGGAGGTACAAATCGATTGTTCTTTATAAAGCATGTCGTAAAAGGCGACTAGTTGAAGATTTGCAAAAATTTAATTGTTGGGCCGAAAGGAGTAGATATCGCATCCTAGCTGTAATCAAAAGCACAAATTACCGACTGCTCTTTTAGGGGATAAAAGAAAAATTATCGCTGTTTCCGTGAGTTTTGAGGTACACAGATGAACGCTAAAAGACAAGATCAGCAACCGCTAAAAGACAAGATCAGCAACCGCTAAAAGACAAGATCAGCAACCGCTAAAAGACAAGATCAGCAACCGCTAAGTGAAGAAACAACGGCAAGAAACAACGGCAAGAAACAACAGCAAGAAACAACGGCAAGAAACAACGGCAAGAAACAACGGCAAGAAACAACGGCAAGAAACAACGGCAAGAAACAACGGCAAGAAACAACGGCAAGAAACAACGGCAAGAAACAACGGCAAGAAACAACGGCAAGAAACAACGGCAAGAAACAACGGCAAGAAACAACGGCAAGAAACAACGGCAAGAAACAACGGCAAGAAACAACGGCAAGAAACAACGGCAAGAAACAACGGCAAGAAACAACAGGACGTTTCAGCCAGTAAACGAGTAGATAATATGCTAGTGTATGTCTCTATACGAACGTATGCATGTTAGCACAGTTAAATTTATGTTAGCTCAGTTATATCCATGTTAGCTCAGTTATATCCATGTTAGCACAGTTATATCCATGTTAGCACAGTTATATCTATGTTAGCACAGTTATATCTATGTTAGCACAGTTATATCTATGTTAGCACAGTTATATCCATGTTAGCTCGGGAATATTTACGTTAGCAACTTGATATCTATGTTAGCACACTTCAATCCATTTTAGCGTGGTGTGTTCACACGGTGATAATCCATGTTAGCACCGAAATATTCATGCTAGCACCGTTATATCAATGTTAGGTCAGTGATATTCATGTTAGCACGGCGATATTCATGTTAGCACGGTGATGTCCATGTTAGCACAGAAATATTCATGTTAGCACGGTGATGTCCATGTTAGCACAGAAATATTCATGTTAGCACGGTGATGTCCATGTTAGCACGGTGATGTCCATGTTAGCACGGTGATGTCCATGTTAGCACGGGGATGTCCATGTTAGCACGGGGATGTCCATGTTAGCACGGGGATGTCCATGTTAGCACGGGGATGTCCATGTTAGCACGGTGATGTCCATGTTAGCACGGGGATGTCCATGTTAGCACGGTGATGTCCATGTTAGCACGGGGATGTCCATGTTAGCACGGGGATGTCCATGTTAGCACGGGGATGTCCATGTTAGCACGGGGATGTCCATGTTAGCACGGGGATGTCCATGTTAGCACGGTGATGTCCATGTTAGCACGGGGATGTCCATGTTAGCACGGGGATGTCCATGTTAGCACGGGGATGTCCATGTTAGCACGGTGATGTCCATGTTAGCACGGGGATGTCCATGTTAGCACGGGGATGTCCATGTTAGCACGGGAATGTCCATGTTAGCACGGGGATGTCCATGTTAGCACGGTGATGTCCATGTTAGCACGGTGATGTCCATGTTAGCACGGGGATGTCCATGTTAGCACGGTGATGTCCATGTTAGCACGGTGATGTCCATGTTAGCACGGGGATGTCCATGTTAGCACGGTGATGTCCATGTTAGCACGGGGATGTCCATGTTAGCACGGTGATGTCCATGTTAGCACGGGGATGTCCATGTTAGCACGGGGATGTCCATGTTAGCACGGGGATGTCCATGTTAGCACAGGGATGTCCATGTTAGCACGGGGATGTCCATGTTAGCACGGTGATGTCCATGTTAGCACGGTGATGTCCATGTTAGCACGAGGATGTCCATGTTAGCACGGTGATGTCCATGTTAGCACGGGGATGTCCATGTTAGCACTGTGGATCTATGTTAGGTCAGTGATATCCATGTTAGCACAGTAACTTACGCCAGTATCTGCTGACTGAGTTATTTGATGCAAACACTGAATCAAGAAATTTCTCATTTTGTCTCCTTTTTGTCAGGCGACATATCTAGTCAACCAACGGACTTTAGTTTCAGGGGGTGATACACGGGGCACGCAGGCTCTTTTTCCATTCCACCCTTCAAAAATACATCTTTCACACGGAAAAAGGGTTTATTCTGTTCAAATAAAGATGCACACATGAATAACAAGAAAAATACACGAACGTATGTATGATATATATTTATACACATATACACTAGTGTATATATATATATATATATATATATATATATATATATATATATATATATATATATATATATATATATACATATATATATATAAATATATGTGTGTGTATGTGTGTGTGTGTGTGTGTATGTGTATATATGTGTTTTAGATATTTATGTAAGCAGTTGTTGAATGTATGAACGTGGGTATATGTATAAGTGTGTTCATTATATATATTTGTGTGTGTGTGTGTGTGTATATATATATATATATATATATATATATATATATATATATATATATATATATATATATATATATATATATATATATATATTAATAAAAATGTTAATTTTCCGAGTTTGTTAGCTCTAAACTCGGAAACTACTGAAGCGATTGCTTTAAAACTTTTACACAACGTTGCCTCTGACTCAAAGCGTGATTTTTTGTCAGAAAATTGCACAAACCAAGAACGACGTATCTCCAGCAACGGTCAAATCATTATTGCCGGCCCGGATTTGTTTTTAGTCAGTTGGCCACCTTTGACTGTAACACAGAACTTCACATTATTATTATTATTATATACTTTCATTTCTACCAAATGCTTGAGCAGCGTAGTTAGTTGTAAGCATTGCATCATTTTACACGGGTGATAGGGGTTAGAATCCCCGCTGGGTGATATAATTTTTTTTTGGCCCCTAGCTGGGTGGCTGCCACGTTTTGTTGTGGTTTATAGGTAGGCTGCAATATCTACGCTTTATTTTCAGTTCGATTTTGGGGTTCACAGCTAGCTTGCGATAGCGGCTACGTGATGCTCAATATTCATGTCACGGGTAATATTCGTTTGCCCTTGACAGGGCGGTTGGCACGTTGTGTTGTGGTATACAGCTAGGCTGCGATATCTGACTTAAAGTCTTCAGTCTTCGGTAGTAGAGTTGTAAGTATTCCGCCCTTCACGTGGATGACCGGTGTTCGATTCCCCGCTGGGTGTTAATTTTTCTTTTTCCCCTAAAGGGGCGATTGGCACGTTGTGTTGTGATTTACAGCTAAGTTGCGACATCTGCGTTTTACACCCAAAGACATCCGATTTCAGTACAGTCCAAATTAGCCTCCCTTCTACGCTTCACTCGATCAAAATCTATTCGTTGAGGACAGAAACTGTTAACTATGAAGGCTTACAGTCCAATTTGGTTTGGGTCGACACGGATGCCAAGGTTAATTAAACATCGTCCTTTCGAAGAGGGAGAGATGATGGGTGTGGGTTTTTTTCTTCCCCTATTTGTGAGTATAGTGTACATTTTTTTTCAATCACGGAATATTACTGTGGGTTCTATCACTGGTTAGGTGATGGAGTTTTATGTCGGAGACACACTTAAACTAAACAGTCCGTGGCGACAGCATGCGGCGCCAACTCCTCTGGCTACAACGACCTGTACAGACAGTAGTGACCGTTTTGTGTTGTTGTTGTTGTTGTTGTGACGGTGGTGGTGGTAGTGGTAGCAGTAGTACTGGTACTTGATGGGTTGTGTGGTAGCTGTTACACTGGTCACATTTACTTCTCAGTACAAATTAATGCTACCTATTTTTTTTGTCTGGGTGGACACGGATGCCAAGCTCAATTTAACTACAATATTTCGTCAGGCGATGACTTTCCCATACTTCGTAGAGGATGATATGATTGTCACGAAAAAGGGTGTGTGTGTGTGTGGGGGGGGGGGAGGGGTTGAGGAGGGTTGATGCCAGACACTGTTAACAGAGAGAGCTTGAAACATATTTTACAGTTCTCATTTCCTAACTATTTTTATTTTAACAATGTCGCCACAAACTAATGTTTCAATCATTCAGAGAGGGAGATATAATTGGACAGAAGCGTGAGTCCTTGGTAGCGTAGTTGTATATTTTGCGTGTTACGCGGGTGACTGGCGATCCATGCCCCGCTGGGTAATTAAATTTTTTTTTGCCCTTAACAAAGCGGCTGGCACGTTGTATCGTGGTTTACAGCTAGGCTGCGATATCTACGTCTTTTTTCCGCTCGGTTTGGGGGTTTACAGCTAGCCTGCAATAGCGGTGACGTGATGTCGGTCATGTCACGGGTAATCTTCGTTCGCCTTTGAGAGGGCGGTCGGCACGTTGTGTTTTGTTTTACAGCTAGGCTGCGGTATCGGGCCCATCTCTTCAGCCTTAGGTAGTAATGTTGTACGTATTCTACCCTTTACGTGGCTGACCTGTTTTCGATTATCCACTGGGTGCTAATTTTTCTTCTTCCCTCAAGAGGGCTGTTGGGATGTTGTGTTGTGGTTTACAGCTAGGCTGCGATATCTGCACCTTTCGCCCAAAGATATCCGATTTCAGTAAAGTCCAATTTATCCTCCCCGCGACGCTTCACTCGATCATAAACTATTCGTTGATGACAAAAGCTGTTAACTAAGACTGCTTAAAATCCAGTTTACTTTGGATGGACACGGATGCCAAGGTCATTTAACATTCGTCCCTTGGGAGAAGGAGAGATGACGGGTGGTTTTTTTTATTTCCGCTATTTGTGAGTATAGAACGGACTATTACAGTGGGTTCCATCACTGGTTAGGTGACAGAGTTGTTGTTTTTTCTTTTCTTTGTTGGGTGCTCAATTACACTAAACAGTCAGTGGCGACAACATGCAGCGCTAACTCCTCTGGTTACACCGACCTGCACAGACAGTAGAGACTGTTTTTGTTTTCGTTCTGAAGGTGGTGGTGGTAGTGGTAGCAGTAGCACTGGTGCTGGATGGGTGATGTGGTAGCTGTTACACTGGCCACATTTACTTCTCATTACATATTAATGCAATCCATCTGTCTCTGAATGGACACGGATGCCAAGCTCAATTTAGTGACAATATTTCGTCAGATGATGACTTTCCCATCCTTTGGTGAGGATGATATGATTAGTGGTGATTTTTTTATTCCTTTGAAGAGGAAGATTTTTTTTAAGGGGGGGGGGGGGGGGTTATGCCAGACACTGTTAGCTGAGAGAGCTTAAAACATTATTTTCACATTCTCATTTCTTAACGATTTCTATTTTAATACTTTCGCCAGGGTTGATTTTTCTATCGAACAGAGAGGGAGATATGACTGGGTGGAAGGGAGAGGAAAGGGGGTTGAGGGTTATGACAGACACTTTTAGCTGAGAGCTACTTTCTTTTCCATTTCACCATTAGGGGCCACAGCAACGCGTTGCAGGGCACAGCTAGTATATGTATGATATATATATATATATATATATATATATATATATATATATATATATATATATATATATGTGTGTGTGTGTGTGTGTATGTATATATATATATATATATATATATATATATATATGTGTGTGTGTGTGTGTATGTATATATATATATATATATATATATATATATATATATATATATATACATACGTGTGTGTGCATACACACATATAAAGATATAAACTCACACACAGACATAATCTCACGGACACATACATACACACTCATACACAAACACCAATAGATACACTCATATATATAATAGCCTGCATCCTTTTAAACTCATAAATGCCTCTATGTTTATACATACATGTATATACATACACAGACTCATTAATAAACATACAAGCTCACATATATATATATATATATATATATATATATATATATATATATATATATATATATATATATATACACACTTAAAACTATTCATATATATATAAAGTACACACACATAATACAACATACATCTCACTGATACAATCACGTGTGCTAACAAGAGAACTACGTCAAGCATGACCATGGAGACAACGGCAGCTTCTAGATCGTTAGCCTGGGCAGCAGAGCAGACAGTGGCACCAGCAGTAGCTGTCTCAGACTCCATGGAGACAACCGTTAGCCTCGGCAGCAGAGCAGACAGTCGCACCGGCAGTAGCTGTATCAGACTCCATGGAGACAACCGTTAGCCTCGACAGCAGAGCAGACAGTCACACCAACAGTAGCTGTATCAGACTCCATGGAGACAACCGTTAACATGGTCAGCAGAGCAGACAGTCACACCAGCAGTAGCTGTATCAGACTCCAATTAAGACAACCGTTAACGTGGGCAGCAGAGCAGACAGTCACACCAACAGTAGCTGTATCATGCTCAACGAAGAGGCGTCAGAAAATAGACCATCTCCAGGTATAAGGTGGTTAAGCTCAAACGGAAATTCCCGTTTCTGTGAGGCTAGCGGGGCCGATCAGTGGTAACAATTGTTATCGAGTAGATTGATACCTATGGAACTACAGTTTAATAAATGTGCAGCATGTGTTATTGAATGAATTATCATTTGAAGATTTGGAGCTGACCGTGGCTGGACATAACAGGCTCTAAACATAAAAGGTAATGAGCGGACGGACCAACAAACATGCAGTGCAAAGACGCATGCCAGGAAACATATAGACAGAGAAGCTATCATCAACGCTAAATGGACTGGGCAAGCGGATGATGACAAATCTCTGACACTAACTTGATTGCGTGACCTTTGAGTAAAGTCTGGTGACGTACGTCTATGCTGCATTTGAGGCGGAGATAAAAGACGTTTTTTGGTAACTCCTGGTGGGAACAGTCAGTAGAAGTACATCTGAGTGGCTGCTGCATCGGTGTATTGACTGTGTGCGGGAATGCTCACTGTGCCGCGACGTGTAATAGCTTCACATTTTATTTTATCAGCATGGTAGCGGCATTAGGAGAGTACACTATAGTATAGTTGTGTTGTTGACAGTAATTTTAGCAGCAGTAGTTGCAGCAGTAGCATTAGTAGATGTAGCTGCAGTTTGCTGTAAAAGCTGTTGTTACGACATTAAAGTCATTGAGAACAATGTCACAACTGAAGTAACGACAGTAAACATGACCACCTCAAACAACAACAACACTCACGGCATTAAGATTGACGGAGTTTGCATCTGCTGCAGAATACCAAAGACATGGACACACAGGAGGAGACCCTTATCAAGTGGAACTCTCCCGCCCTGACATCTGTTCCGATTATCAGTAGCATTATCCACACACAGTCAGCAGCTGGGTCTGTTTACATCAATCTTTCAAGGTCGTATTGACCTCTCTGAGACACACACACACATACACACACAGAGAGAAAGAGCGAAAGGGAGAGAGAGAGAGACGGAGAAATTAAAGCTTATGAGAATGTATAAAGAAGACCGTATAAAGAAAGCGCATTGTCCTGAAGGTATTGTTGCAAAAATGATATAAATAGCATATCAGATGTCAATAAAATTTATGATTTCCACATAAAGTATTCCACTTTTCAATAATTTAACAGATGGCGCTACATCTGTGGAATCATCTCAGAGAACCAGGAAGCTAATTGTTTGTTCACATAATACAGACTGTGTCGGTAACTTCCTGTGTGTAAGCGTCATCGGGATTATAGCACTTGTCTGTCTAGACAAAAGTCAGTTTCGATCCTTAGCAAAGTTGTGTCTCACGGGGGTCGACCCATCGTCATGAGATTATATTGTGAACATTGTCACTGTTGCCTAAGACTTGTCTGACAGTTTCGATATAGAGGGTCTGAACCACAGGTAGAGCGGCACTAGGGCCAGGGCTCCTACCCTCCAAGAACTTTCGACACCCCTTCCCGGTCATCCTACAAACAGGTTTCCTTCCTAGAGTAGGCCAATCTAGATCAAATCGACGTTTAGTTTAAAGATGGGGTCCGGCTTCTGGAGAGGCGAGAAACCAACAGTGTGCACACAAATAATGCAGATCCGTGAAACGAATGTGCACGCAACACTGATCCTGGACTTGCCGCTGTAGTATACAGCGTCTAAGAAGTACAAGAAGAGAAAGTTTTGAAGGCTGAGACTGTCTGGCCCCTCCTCTGACAAGGACACCAACTGACGTCAACAAAACCGCCCGGGAGCAGACCAGTGATTGTAATACCGTGATTGTAATACCGTGATTGTAATACCGTGATTGTAATACCGTGATTGTAATACCGTGAATGTAATACCGTGAATGTAATACCGTGATTGTAATACCGTGATTGTAATACCGTGATTGTAATACCGTGATTGTAATATTCGTAATATTCACAAGTTGCTGGACACCTGTTGGCTCATTCTACCGCAGGTATCTTTGCTAGGTTATGAACACGAATACCGTAAATGTTGGTTCCTGCATTCTGTGGTGTCTTCGGTAGTCCTTAAATAATGTGTATGTTATCTATTGTATTTATGGTATCTTTGGTACTCCTCAAATAATGTGTCCAGATCATCAGTCTGTTTTGTAAGGGTCCACTGAATTCCATTCTTGGTGTTAGCAGTTACTGTTTTCATAATCCAGTCTATAAAAAAAAAAGTAAAAAAGTAAAGTTCACTTTTCACGCCTTTCGGCGCATCGGGCATGGGCAGAGCGTCCCATATTTTTACAGACCATCAGCACTCTGTGGGTAATGTGGTCAGCATTACGCCGGCTGTCTTTACTTTCCCAGGACAGCCCATCCTGGTACCCATTTTAGGCTGGGTCGACCTGCGACGTCCCATACCACGACAAAAATCCACGCAGCCTGCAGTGGGTTTCGATCGCGGTATGCTGGCTTACGAGTCGGACTCGCAACGCCTTAGCCACGGACGCCGCAATCCAGTCTATAGCCATGAAGAACTCGACATTTCATGTCTTTATATGTTGCCTTTATAAGTTAATAATTTTCTGTTGGATTCCATAGTGCCCCATCAATTTCCTGAGAGATTCCCTATCAAATGCTTTCAAATGCTTTTTTCAAAGTCTATAAATCCAATGTAAAGTGGTGAGTTCAGTTCAATGCTTTGCTCTATTATAATACGTAATGTGGCTATCTGGTCAGTAAAGAATCGGTTTGGCCAAAAAACCTACCTGTTCATTTCTTAGCTTTTTATCAATAGCATCGTTTAATCTTTCCAAAATAATTCTACTTAATATGTTTTCAGGAACTGACAGCAACATAATTCCCCTTTAGTTTTCACAATCCTGTAGATCACCTTTTTTGGGCAGTTTCACAAGATATCCTTCTCTCCAGTCTGCTTGTAATTCTTCGGTCTTCCAGACTTTACTTAATAATCTATGTAGCAATTCTGTTAATTTGTTTATGTTGGCCCTAATGGCTTCAGCTGGGATACCATCTGGACCTGCCCTTTTTCCTTCCTTGAGAAGATTGATAGCTTTTCTAATTTACTCTTTAGATGGTATCTCACAGTTGATATCTGGTTCCATTTCTAATGGCTGGTTATCTGGGGAAACCTCTGGGTCTGGTTTATTTAGAAGCATTTTAAAATATTCAACCTTTCTGTCCATTTGATCTTTAGTGTTAGTAAGTACCTTTCCTTGACTATTTTTGATTGATCCAGTTGGCTGACTTTATTTACCTACTAATTTTCTTGTGTTACTGCAAAGTTATCTGAGGTTTCCTTTTGCTGCTGCTGTCTCTGCTTCTTGTGCTAGATCATTTAGATATTTCACTTTATCTGCCCTTATACGCCTCCCAACTCCCTTATTGACTTCTGTGTAGTTATCCTGAGCTCAAGCTTTAGCAGCTCTAGTTTTGCTATTGTTTAAGTCTGCCTTTTTATTTTTTATTTTTTTTGATAAATTTAATGGTTTCTGGTGTTATCTACGATTTACGTTTCCGTTCTTTCTTGCCAAGAACTTCTACACAAGATTCATTCCAGATTCCTTTGGTCTAATCCCAGCAGACTTCAGTGCTGACGTCTTTAGCTAACTGCTGCAACACCTGGTACTTATTAGAGACTGTAACTGAAAACTGTTGCTTAACTTCTTTATCCCTGAGATAACCTACATTATACTGGTTTCAATGCTTATAAGTTGTTATATTTCTATTAGGTTTTAACTCGATTTTATATACCAACAGGATTTGGTCAGTAAATACATTGGCACCTCTGAAAGCCCTAACATCATAAAGGGATGATCTAAACTTTTTGTTAATACATAGGTGATCGATTTGATTGGTTGTGTTGTGGTCTGGTGATTCACATGTTGCCTTGTGTATTCTTTTATGGGGAAAAATACTTCCACCAATAACATACTGGTTACCTGCACAAAAACTGGTGAACTATTCTCCACTTTAATTTATTACTCCTAGACCATGTCCTCTCATAATTTCTTCATAACCTGTGTTGTCTGATCCTATCTTAGCATTCAGATCACCCATCACAATTTTTTAATGCCCCTTCTTTCATTATTTATAACATTTTGAAGCTGCATGTAATATTCTTCCTTAACAGATGCATCTTTATCATTTGTTGTTGCGTAATACAGTATTTCCGACATGCTCACCTTCCGTTTCGCTGTTCTAAATGATGCTCTTATTGTTCTAGGACTCACAGCTTAGCATTCTATTAGTGCCCTGTCTATTTCTTTCAATAGCATCAGGGCCACTCCTTCACTGTGCGGCGAATTTTCCTCTGTGTGTCCTGAGAACAAAATAGTTTCCCCTGAATTTAGAATACTTTTCCTCGCCCAGTCCATCTAGTTTCACATAACCCTAAAATACTAATTCTAAGTAAAATAAAAGTAAAGATCCCTTTTCACGCCCTTAGGCGCATCGGGCATAAGGGAAGAGCACCCATATTTTTTACAGACCGTCAGCATTCTGTGGGTAATGTGGTCAGTATTTCACCGGCCGTCTTTACTTTCCCAGGACAGCCCATCCTGGTACCCCTTTGAGGTTGGGTCGACCTGCGACGTCCCATACCACGATAAAAATCCACGCAGCCAGTAGTGTGTTTCGATCGCGGTACGTTGGATTACGAGTCGGACTCGCAACGCCTTAGCCACGGACGCCGCAAAATACTAATTCTATAATGTTTCATTTCCCTTGCTTCTTCCACTGCTCTCCCTATATCATAGAGAGTTCTAACATTCCAGGTGCCAGTGTGGAGGTTTTCCTAGCTGAGAAAAGGTAATGTCGACGATCCGGAGTTTCTCCCCACCGTGTCATACTTTATCTACCTGAAGAGCCTCCCCTCTTCTTGGTTGGCTGGGTTTTACTTGCTTCTCTTTTTGTCCATGGTTGGTTGGTTTTTATTGGCTATTGTTTTTACAGGATGAGGTAGCCAACCTCAAGCCCAACCCTACCCTTTGTCTCCTCTTACGACATGCCTGGTAGGGTGCAGTGTCACTATTCTTTGCTTCCCGGGAGGTCCCCGGTGACACACGGGCGACTTGTATATTGGCTTCTATTGTTTATGAGTCTTTAGTAAAAACATTTATATGTTGTTTCCTATTTTTCATGAAGACTTTGCTAGTTCCTGAAAACACTTGTTTGCTGGCTTATATTTTTCATGGTGTCTTTGTTAGTTTTTTGTTTTTTTTACGTATCCAGAAACCATGAGTTGTAAACCCTTTGGCTCGGTACTATGGATATCGCAACCCTTCGGCCTTGATTCCATCTTAAAACATGTGTATGTTGGCTCCAATTTTTTTTAAGTTCCTGACAAAACATATGTTGGCTCCTATTTTCATGGTGTCTTTGGTAGTTTTTGCAAAAACAAATATGTTGGTTCCTATATTTTCACGGTGTTTTTGACAATCCTAAAAACACTGGTATGTTGACTTACACGTTAATAATGCCGTTAATAATGCCGGTAATAATGCTAGACTATTATCCGTGTGCAATTCTTTAAAAAATAAAGTTTCTTCATTTCCACGCTGAATCTTTATTGTCTCGTACTGGCTCAGTTTCTTGAGAATGGGTTTGGCAGGTGTTGCAAGCACGTGCATGTTGACTAGTTCTGTTGTCGTTTTTTTTTTTTTTTTTGAGCCTAGAAAATCCATTATACACGTAAGTGTTGAAAGAACGCCATAGCCAAATAAAAAGAACAAGAAGGCAACAATAAATGAAATGTAGAACTAAACTCTCTGTTCGACAAACGCGTGTGAGTTTCTATAAGACATGTACTTTTGGCGTGTATTTCATTTTTTTTTTAATGAACAGCTCACAGTATACATGTCGGGTTTTTGTCTGCTCCTTCGTTCAACAAAGTCTGTGACGCGACTTTCAGTCAGTCTTTTATGTGGACTGGTCTCATGAGAGCTATCATGCAGTTGTGTGTTGCTTAAGAGTCTCAAAGGTGCTTGGGTGCCTGGCTGTAAGCAAGGGACTCCAGACCAGCATAACTAACAGCCGAAGGAGAGACTTGATCGTCTACATCAGTCAGAAAGACAGTTGATGACGAGTAACCTGAATCCACCAGGCCCTACACGTACTGGCTCACTGAGCAACCCCAGTATCGAATGTTGAAAAAAAATCGACATCATAGCACTCGGGACACTCTTATATGCGCTCCGTCCTCATCTCCAGCAGCAAGCGAAGAGTTTTAAGTCTGAGGGCACCAGAAGTTGTCTGATTGTACATCCAGCTGGCCCATCCTTTGAGTGTTGAGCGGCAGCCATATCCCCTGGCAACTCCTCGCAGCACCATTCTCATCAGACCGTAATGATCTATTTGTGCCTCCGCACTTTTCACTCGGTGCCAAAAGGTGGTCACAACATCCAGCTTGTCTTACGTCTGTTCACTACCAAATGGTGCACAACCGGCCGGTCTAAGTGCCTGCTCCTTTCCTAGCACACCGGCGTAACCTGGATAAATTATCGAAAGGATGCTAACTACCCAGAACCTCTGAAGTGATGCTTGCCACTCTGCACAGAGCATACCTGTCTTCGCCTTTCTCAACATGCTCTGTGAGTCTGTTACAATCACAGCATGAGTGTACCGCTGATTCTCAAGCCAGCGGAAGGTAGTCGTGACTGGCTCCACCTCCTTTCTCAAACAAGACGTTGTGACATCTTATTCCGGGGCTTGTTGCACTAGGCGACATACTTTCGCTTGTGCTATGAATCCCCGTGCACTTCCTTTGCCCATCAACACAAAGCCCTTTGTATAGATAATCATATCACTTTGACGTGAATTGTCATGAATCATTTGTTGAACTTCTGATTCTGCAGCACCAGCTGGCCAGTCCCTGCACTCACCACCTAGGAACCACACATGATTCTGCAGCACCAGCTGGCCAGTCCCTGCACTCACCACCTAGGAACCACACATGATTCTGCAGCACCAGCTGGCCAGTCCCTGCACTAACCACCTAGGAACCACACATGATTCTGCAGCACCAGCTGGCCAGTCCCTGCACTCACCACCTAGGAACCAAACATGAGTCTGAAACCTGCTCGGACACGCAACATAAGCCTATTTTCTAATGTAATTTCTTGTTTACTCTATGAATAGCAAGCACATCATGAGCTAATGATGACCCCTGCCCCCTAGGGCATGCATGTGGATGACAACAAGCCACCAATCAGCCTTGCTGTAAGCATCGCCACAACAACCGCCCGACGAGCCGCCTCTGACCCCTTCTTCGCTCTGACTGGCATTGGGAGGGCAAAGTGAGCCACATTATTGTCTCCTCTGTGTTTGATTAAACTGGTCATTAGTTTGGCGTTTAGAGTCAAAAGTGTGCACAAATACGTATAGCAAAGCTTGAATTTACTACTCACGTTCATATTGTATTGTAGTATACAGCTAGACTGCGACATACGTGGTTCAGTCCAACGGATCATATTTTAGTAAACCCCTAATTAGTCCCCTTCTATAACGTGTTTGTGGGTTACCCCCCCCCCCTCACCCCCCAACTAGGGACAGACCCACAAGGAAAAAATACATGTCTATTGTCAAGGTTAGATCCGGTCATCTCCCCGCCACGCAGTCTGCTCTGCCGTGCCATCCTGTCATAGTTTGAGAATCAGGGTCGAGTAAAAACCGTCTTTGTGTGTCTAGGTCCGCGCGTGTAATTGTGGGTGTGTGTGCGTGTTTAAGTGTCTTTCAGTGTAAGTGTGTCACTGAGTGTGTGTGTATCTAGGCTTGCATGTGTATGTTTGTCGGCGTGTGTGTCTTTGGGTATGTGTGTATGCGTTTGTGTTTGTCTGCGTCTGTGTGTCTCTACGTGTTTGTGTGTTTAGTTGCATGTGTTTTTGTTTTTTTGAGTATGTGTGTATTTCTGTCTCTATGTCTGTGTGTATGTCCGTGTGCGTGTGATAATGTATGTCGAATATGTATGTATGTATGTATGTATGTATGTATGTATGTATGTATGTATGTATGTATGTATGTATGTATGTATGTATGTATGTATGTATGTATGTATGTATGTATGTATGTATGTATGTATGTATGTATGTATGTATGTATGTATGTATGTATGTATGTATGTATGTATGTATGTATGTATGTATGTATGTATGTATGTATGTATGTATGTATGTATGTATGTATGTATGTATGTATGTATGTATGTATGTATGTATGTATGTATGTATGTATGTATGTATGTATGTATGTATGTATGTATGTATGTATGTAGGTAGGTAGGTAGGTAGGTAGGTAGGTAGGTAGGTAGGTAGGTAGGTAGGTAGGTAGGTAGGTAGGTAGGTAGGTAGGTAGGTAGGTAGGTAGGTAGGTAGGTAGGTAGGTAGGTGGGTGGGTAGGTAGGTAGGTAGGTAGGTAGGTAGGTAGGTAGGTAGGTAGGTAGGTAGGTAGGTAGGTAGGTAGGTAGGTAGGTAGGTAGGTAGGTAGGTAGGTAGGTAGGTAGGTAGGTAGGTAGGTAGGTAGGTAGGTAAGTAGGTAGGTAGGTAGGTAGGTAGGTAGGTAGGTAGGTAGGTATGTATGTATGTATGTATGTATGTATGTATGTATGTATGTATGTATGTATGTATGTATGTATGTATGTAGGTATGTATGTATGTGTGCACTTGTATCTGTATATCTGTTATGTATGTGTGTGGATGTGTAAGTATATATATATATATATATATATATATATATATATATATATATATATATATATATATACATATATATATATATATATATATATATATATATATATATATGTATGTGTGTGTGTGTGTGTGTGTGTGTGTGTGTGTATGACAGTGAGTGTTTTTGTGTGTATATGTGGGTGTGCGAGCGCGAGTATGCGCATGCCTTTTACCATCCAACTTGTGTGTTTTTGCTTGAAATGTATCATGTGCACATTAATACATAAACATAACATGCTTAATTGATAGAATACAACTGAAGTGTGAAAGGCGTGTGCTTGGAATGCCGAATGTAAGACGGGAATGCGTGTCCAGTTTGTGACCCTTTGAAAATAAAGTGGGTTCGTTTGGTCGTTCGTTCGCTCGTCTTTATAACCAAGTTCAATATTATTTCTAACAGTGTGAAAATCAGTGTCTAGTTAAAACCTTTGATGTAAACAGATTCAGTATCATTTCTAACAGTGTGAGAATCAGCGTGTAGCTAAAAACCGTCGTTGTAAACACGTTTAGTATCATTTCTAACAGTGTGAGAATCAAAGTCTAGTTAAAAACCGTTGTAAACACGTTCAGTATCATTTCTAACAGTGTGAGAATCAAAGTCTCGTTAAAAACCGTTTCAAACAGGTTCAGTGTCATTTCTAACAGTGTGAGAATCAAAGTCTCGTTAAAAACCGTTGCAAACACGTTTAGTATCATTTCTAACAGTGTGAGAATCAAAGTATCGTTAAAAACCGTTGCAAACACGTTCAGTATCATTTCTAACAGTGTGAGAATCGAAGTCTAATTAAAAATGGTCATTGTTAACAGGTTGAGTATATCGTTTCTATTGTATCGTGGAAAATGTCAGGTCATGAATGAGACAGCCAGTACAGATACAAATGTGGGCCTCGTGGCTGAGATCGTTAGCTGTTGCTTGGCGACATGTGTGTGTTTGTGGCGTCTCTGGTTTGCCACAAATTTCGGTCCTTATCTTGCAATACTGCTTCTGGACGTAGCTGAGTTGGTTCAATGCGCAAAAGGCAGCTTGCAGAAATCTGTCCAGTCCTGTGAAGAGGATTTTCCAGCAGATTAGTGTCGGGGCTAGCGAGGAGAATTTTCTTAACTCTTGTCAACTTATGTAGGTCAGCTAGAAATAATCCCAGCACATCTGTCGCTTTATCGATGATCCAAATGTCTGTACATAACGCACCTCAGCCAGCTCCCGATGATAAAACCAAACATGTATAACTTCCAAATGGAGTTAAGGTAGTGAACTATTTGGCTTGTGTTTAAAGTTCAGAAGCATTTTACATAAACTGTGTTTCACCCTTGTCTGAGTAGGTGCCGGAGGTACTAGGTTAGGTTCAGGAATATTCCTGTTTACATATCGAAGTTGTTGTGTGCTCTGTGTGACACTCACACACACACACACACACACACCAGAGAGACAGAGTGTGTGTTTGTGTGTGTTTGTGTGTGTGTGTCTGTAGTGTTATTTTTCCCGCATTACCACAACCCAGACCAAACTGTTTACAGCCTGTTTCTATGTCTGCACTTCCAGGATCCACAATTGATTGATCTGATCTGGGGCTCATAGAAACTTGGTCAGCTGCCGAAGCAAGTGCTTGCATTAGCGGTCATCACAGAAGGGGTTGTCTTGCTTTTACATCCAGATAGACAGAAGTGGCTGTCTCACTTTTACATCTAGATAGACAGAAGTGGCTGTCTCAATTTTAGATCTAGATAGACAGAAGTGGCTGTCTCACTTTTACATCTAGATAGACAGAAGTGGTTGTCTCACTTTTACATCTAGATAGACAGAAGTGGCTGTCTCACTTTTACATCTAGATAGATAGAAGTGGCTGTCTCACTTTTACATCTAGATAGACAGAAGTGGCTGTCTCACTTTTACATCTAGATAGACAGAAGTGGCTGTCTCACTTTTACATCTAGATAGACAGAAGTGGCTGTCTCACTTCTACAAGTAAATAGACAGAAGTGGCTGTCTCACTTTTACATCTGGATAGACAGAAGTGGCTGTCTCACTTTTACATCTAGATAGACAGAAGTGGCTGTCTCACTTTTACACCTAGATAGACAGAAGTGGCTGTCTCACTTCTACAAGTAGATAGACAAAAGTGGCTGTCTCACTTTTACATCTAGATAAACAGAAGTGGCTGTCTCACTTTTACATCTAGATAGACAGAAGTGGCTGTCTCACTTTTACATCTAGATAGACAGAAGTGGCTGTCTCACTTTTACATCTAAATAGACAGAAGTGGCTGTCTCACTTTTACATCTAGATAGACAGAAGTGGCTGTCTCACTTTTACATCTAGACAAACAGAAGTGGCTGTCTCACTTCTACAAGTAGATAGACAGAAGTGGCTGTCTCACTTTTACATCTAGATAGACAGAAGTGGCTGTCTCACTTCTACAAGTAGATAGACAGAAGTGGCTGTCTCACTTCTACAAGTAGATAGACAGAAGTGGCAGTCTCACTTTTACATCTAGATAGACAGAAGTGGCTGTCTCACTTTTACAAGTAGATAGACAGAAGTGGCTGTCTCACTTTTACATCTAGATAGACAGAAGTGGCTGTCTCACTTTTACATCTAGATAGACAGAAGTGGCTGTCTCACTTTTACATCTAGATAGACAGAAGTGGCTGTCTCACTTCTACAAGTAAATAGACAGAAGTGGCTGTCTCACTTTTACATCTGGATAGACAGAAGTGGCTGTCTCACTTTTACATCTAGATAGACAGAAGTGGCTGTCTCACTTTTACACATAGATAGACAGAAGTGGCTGTCTCACTTCTACAAGTAGATAGACAAAAGTGGCTGTCTCACTTTTACATCTAGATAAACAGAAGTGGCTGTCTCACTTTTACATCTATATAGACAGAAGTGGCTGTCTCACTTTTACATCTAGATAGACAGAAGTGGCTGTCTCACTTTTACATCTAAATAGACAGAAGTGGCTGTCTCACTTTTACATCTAGATAGACAAAGTGGCTGTCTCACTTTTACATCTAGACAAACAGAAGTGGCTGTCTCACTTCTACAAGTAGATAGACAGAAGTGGCTGTCTCACTTTTACATCTAGATAGACAGAAGTGGCTGTCTCACTTCTACAAGTAGATAGACAGAAGTGGCTGTCTCACTTCTACAAGTAGATAGACAGAAGTGGCAGTCTCACTTTTACATCTAGATAGACAGAAGTGGCTGTCTCACTTTTACAAGTAGATAGACAGAAGTGGCTGTCTCACTTTTACATCTAGATAGACAGAAGTGGCTGTCTCACTTTTACATCTAGATAGACAGAAGTGGCTGTCTCACTTCTACAAGTAAATAGACAGAAGTGACTGTCTCACTTTTACATCTGGATAGACAGAAGTGGCTGTCTCACTTTTACATCTAGATAGACAGAAGTGGCTGTCTCACTTTTACACATAGATAGACAGAAGTGGCTGTCTCACTTTTACACATAGATAGACAGAAGTGGCTGTCTCACTTCTACAAGTAGATAGACAAAAGTGGCTGTCTCACTTTTACATCTAGATAAACAGAAGTGGCTGTCTCACTTTTACATCTAGATAGACAGAAGTGGCTGTCTCACTTTTACATCTAGATAGACAGAAGTGGCTGTCTCACTTTTACATCTAAATAGACAGAAGTGGCTGTCTCACTTTTACATCTAGATAGACAAAGTGGCTGTCTTACTTTTACATCTAGACAAACAGAAGTGGCTGTCTCACTTCTACAAGTAGATAGACAGAAGTGGCTGTCTCACTTTTACATCTAGATAGACAGAAGTGGCTGTCTCACTTCTACAAGTAGATAGACAGAAGTGGCTGTCTCACTTCTACAAGTAGATAGACAGAAGTGGCAGTCTCACTTTTACATCTAGATAGACAGAAGTGGCTGTCTCACTTTTACAAGTAGATAGACAGAAGTGGCTGTCTCACTTTTACATCTAGATAGACAGAAGTGGCTGTCTCACTTTTACATCTAGATAGACAGAAGTGGCTGTCTCACTTCTACAAGTAAATAGACAGAAGTGACTGTCTCACTTTTACATCTAGATAGACAGAAGTGGCTGTCTCACTTTTACACATAGATAGACAGAAGTGGCTGTCTCACTTCTACAAGTAGATAGACAAAAGTGGCTGTCTCACTTTTACATCTAGATAAACAGAAGTGGCCGTCTCACTTTTACATCTAGATAGACAGAAGTGGCTGTCTCACTTTTACATCTAGATAGACAGAAGTGGCTGTCTCACTTTTACATCTAAATAGACAGAAGTGGCTGTCTCACTTTTACATCTAGATAGACAAAGTGGCTGTCTCACTTTTACATCTAGACAAACAGAAGTGGCTGTCTCACTTCTACAAGTAGATAGACAGAAGTGGCTGTCTCACTTTTACATCTAGATAGACAGAAGTGGCTGTCTCACTTCTACAAGTAGATAGACAGAAGTGGCTGTCTCACTTCTACAAGTAGATAGACAGAAGTGGCAGTCTCACTTTTACATCTAGATAGACAGAAGTGGCTGTCTCACTTTTACAAGTAGATAGACAGAAGTGGCTGTCTCACTTTTACATCTAGATAGACAGAAGTGGCTGTCTCACTTTTACATCTAGATAGACAGAAGAGTGTGTTTCTTATGATCTCGTTGCCTATGACCGGCAGGAATGAGAGGGACCAGCACTGGCGCCACTAGTGCGGGTCGGTGGTGAAGTCTAAAAACGTGAACAGCACCGCTGAACGATTGCAGATAAGCTTGTAACATTCAAGTAATTTAAATTTAGAACGTTAAGATAGAAGAATACACACACACACACACAAAAGTGAACAGAAATTAATGACGGACAGAAAGATAAAAAAAAAAATACCTTAGTAGAATTAGGATTGCAACTATAGATGGAGACACAAAAAAGAAACAAATCCGCACACACAAAAAGAAAAAAAGACATACTTCGATACAAATGTTAAATGTGTCGTTGGAATAAAGGTATCAGAGAATAGAGAAACAATCAACCAACTCTAGCAACCCTTTAAAGATTGCAAATACACTCAGCAATAACAAACTGTCAGGTGCAAGACGGAAAATTACAAGAGATGCTACATAGAACAGAAACGTGTCAGCATGTCAGACAGTGAAGAGGAACCCTGCAGGTCTCCAGGGACAGTCAACAGAAACCCTGCAGGTCTCCAGGAACAGTCAATAGAAACCCTGCAGGTATCCAGGGACAGTCAACAAAAACCCTGCAGGTATTCAGTGACAGTCAACAGAAACCCTGCAGGTATTCAGTGACAGTCAACAGAAACCCTGCAGGTATTCAGTGACAGTCAACAGAAACCCTGCAGGTATCCAGGGACAGTCAACAAAAACCCTGCAGGTATCCAGGGACATTCAACAGAAACCCTGCAGGTATCCAGGGACAGTCAACAAAAACCCTGCAGGTATCCAGGGACATTAAACAGAAACCCTGCAGGTATCCTGGGACATTCAACAGAAACCCTGCAGGTATCCAGGGACAGTAAACAGAAACCCTGCAGGTATCCTGGGACATTCAACAGAAACCCTGCAGGTATCCAGGGACAGTCAACAAAAACCCTGCAGGTATCTAGGGACAGTCAACAAAAACCCTGCAGGTATCTAGGGACAGTCAACAAAAACCCTGCAGGTATCCAGGGACATTAAACAGAAACCCTGCAGGTATCCTGGGACATTCAACAGAAACCCTGCAGGTATCCAGGGACAGTAAACAGAAACCCTGCAGGTACCCAAGGACAGTAAAATGTATGGTCTCTTGAAGTAATAATGTAAGTAATTCATTTGATAAAGAGAACAATGAATGGGTCATGTCTTCATGGATTGGTCATGTCTTCATGGATGGGTCATGTCTTCATGGATGGGTCATGTCTTCAATAGATGCGTCATGTCTTCATGGATGGGTCATGTCTTCATGGATGGGTCATGTCTTCAATGGATGTATGAAGAACTAGCATGCACTGGTAGGGATCCCATGCACGGTTTGTCTCTTCCCTCTGTTGTCAAAGATCCCATACACAGTTTGTCTCTTCCCTCTTTTGTCAAAAATCCCATGCACAGTTTGGTTCCTTCCTGTTTTCAAAGATCCCGTGCACAGTTTGGCTCTTCCCTCTGTTGTCAAAGATGTCATGCACAGTTTGGCTCTTCCCTCTGTTGTCAAAGATCCTATGCACAGTTTGTCTCTTCCATCTGTTGTCAAAGATCCAATGCACAGTTTGTTTCTTCCCTCTGTTTTCAAAGATCCCATTCACACTTTGTCTCTTCCCTCTGTTGTCAAAGATCCCATACACAGTTTATCTCTTCCCTCTGTTGTCAAAGATCCCATGCACGGTTTGGTTCCTTCCTCTGTTGTCAAAGATCCTATGCACAGTTTATCTCTTCCCTCTGTTGTCAAGGATCCCATGCACAGTTTGGTTCTTCCCTCTGTTTTCAAAGGTCCCATACACAGTTTGGCTCTTCCCTCTGTTGTCAAAGATCCAATGCACAGTTTGGCTCTTCCCTCTTTTATCAAAGATCCCATGCACGGTTTGGCTCTTCACTCTGTTGTCAAAGATCCGATAATGATGGCGGCAGTTTGAACCTAATTCAGACATTGCCTGTTTTCTTATCATGAACACTGTAATTTGTCCAGACCTTCTGATCAATCACAGCTGAATTACAGCTGAATCACAGCTGAATCAGACTCTGTACAAGTTGTTTATTTGTCCGTTGTGTAGCACTGCCTACCTGATCTAAGAGAGCCTTCACGACGTCCTCTTCAGCATAACCTAGCAGCCGCTAATATATCAACCTTCTCTTGACTTTACACACCCGCACATCGTAGGCAACACCACCGATATGCTTACACGGCCTGACATAATTGGGAACAAGCCAAGGGGAGAGATAAACAGCTGAATCGCTGGACAACATACAATAAAGGGAACAATCCAGGGGAGGAGATCAACAGCTGGATCGCTGGACAACATACAATAAAGGGAACAATCCAGGGGAGGAGATCAACAGCTGAATCGCTGGACAACATACAATAAAGGGAACAATCCAGGGGAGGAGATCAACAGCTGAATCGCTGGACAACATACAATAAAGGGAACAATCCAGGGGAGGAGATCAACAGCTGGATCGCTGGACAACATACAATAAAGGGAACAATCCAGGGGAGGAGATCAACAGCTGGATCGCTGGACAACATACAATAAAGGGGAACAATCCAGGGGAGGAGATCAACAGCTGGATCGCTGGACAACATACAATAAAGGGAACAATCCAGGGGAGGAGATCAACAGCTGGATCGCTGGACAACATACAATAAAGGGAACAATCCAGGGGAGGAGATCAACAGCTGGATCGCTGGACAACATACAATAAAGGGAACAATCCAGGGGAGGAGATCAACAGCTGAATCGCTGGACAACATACAATAAAGGGAACAATCCAGGGGAGGAGATCAACAGCTGGATCGCTGGACAACATACAATAAAGGGAACAATCCAGGGGAGAGATCAACAGCTGAATCGCTGGACAACATACAATAAAGGGAACAATCCAGGGGAGGAGATCAACAGCTGAATCGCTGGACAACATACAATAAAGGGAACAATCCAGGGGAGAGATCAACAGCTGAATCGCTGGACAACATACAATAAAGGGAACAATCCAGGGGAGGAGATCAACAGCTGAATCGCTGGACAACATACAATAAAGGGAACAATCCAGGGGAGGAGATCAACAGCTGAATCGCTGGACAACATACAATAAAGGGAACAATCCAGGGGAGGAGATCAACAGCTGAATCGCTGGACAACATACAATAAAGGGAACAATCCAGGGGAGGAGATCAACAGCTGGATCGCTGGACAACATACAATAAAGGGAACAATCCAGGGGAGGAGATCAACAGCTGAATCGCTGGACAACATACAATAAAGGGAACAATCCAGGGGAGGAGATCAACAGCTGGATCGCTGGACAACATACAATAAAGGGAACAATCCAGGGGAGAGATCAACAGCTGAATCGCTGGACAACATACAATAAAGGGAACAATCCAGGGGAGGAGATCAACAGCTGAATCGCTGGACAACATACAATAAAGGGAACAATCCAGGGGAGAGATCAACAGCTGAATCGCTGGACAACATACAATAAAGGGAACAATCCAGGGGAGGAGATCAACAGCTGAATCGCTGGACAACATACAATAAAGGGAACAATCCAGGGGAGGAGATCAACAGCTGAATCGCTGGACAACATACAATAAAGGGAACAATCCAGGGGAGGAGATCAACAGCTGAATCGCTGGACAACATACAATAAAGGGAACAATCCAGGGGAGGAGATCAACAGCTGAATCGCTGGACAACATACAATAAAGGGAACAATCCAGGGGAGGAGATCAACAGCTGGATCGCTGGACAACATACAATAAAGGGAACAATCCAGGGGAGGAGATCAACAGCTGGATCGCTGGACAACATACAATAAAGGGAACAATCCAGGGGAGGAGATCAACAGCTGGATCGCTGGACAACATACAATAAAGGGAACAATCCAGGGGAGGAGATCAACAGCTGGATCGCTGGACAACATACAATAAAGGGAACAATCCAGGGGAGGAGATCAACAGCTGGATCGCTGGACAACATACAATAAAGGGAACAATCCAGGGGGGAGAGATCAACAGCTGAATCGCTGGACAACATACAATAAAGGGAACAATCCAGGGGAGGAGATGAACAGCTGAATCGCTGGACAACATACAATAAAGGGAACAATCCAGGGGAGAGATCAACAGCTGAATCGCTGGACAACAACATACAATAAAGGGAACAATCCAGGGGAGGAGATCAACAGCTGAATCGCTGGACAACATACAATAAAGGGAACAATCCAGGGGAGGAGATCAACAGCTGAATCGCTGGACAACATACAATAAAGGGAACAATCCAGGGGAGGAGATCAACAGCTGAATCGCTGGACAACATACAATAAAGGGAACAATCCAGGGGAGGAGATCAACAGCTGAATCGCTGGACAACATACAATAAAGGGAACAATCCAGGGGAGGAGATCAACAGCTGAATCGCTGGACAACATACAATAAAGGGAACAATCCAGGGGAGGAGATCAACAGCTGAATCGCTGGACAACATACAATAAAGGGAACAATCCAGGGGAGGAGATCAACAGC